>JXSR01S013557.1:0-22781 GCA_000969725.1 Ophiothrix spiculata
TTTGATCATCACTTTTAAAAGTTTATCAACTGATATGATTAAATATTCTAACAATATTTTTCTGCTCAATTTGGATCTCATCACGGAAAACATTAGCTTGATCTAGCGCTGTGTCTCTTGACTCTCTTCTGTTTACTAGCGGAGATTGTCGGCGATCGAGGATTAATGGTTGAGTACCTCGAAATCAATGATCATCCGATCAGTATCCGTAATTATACTATTTGCCTCTTTGTCAAAAATAACCTCTTATATAATACGTCAATTAACATTTATTGATGTTATTGAACTTAATCATTGAGGAAAAACACTTGACTATAACGTCGGCTTTGTTGGCTTTTTTAGAGGAAATAGGTGTTTATTGGCGCGTCGGCATTGCACAAAACACAATCGGGGTTTTTATGATGTATTGAATTTATTGTTCGTCAGATTATACGCACTGGTAGATAATACGCACTGATAATTTTTTGTCAATAAATCACAGATAAACCGCGGACTATAGGGCGGAAATTACGGTACTCGGCACACAAACAGTGTTTGCATTCTATTTCTTGCACAAACCACACCTGCATTCAAGGCCTCTTCTATTGCATATTGAACTGCACTATAAATGAAAATACATGTTTTTTTTTTTCTGGTCCCTAAATGTAACAGGTGCACCTGAAATATGCCTAAAGCTTGATGTGATGAACAGTTACAGTTAACTGTATATCATCCTAAAATTTTCTTCATCACTTTTTTCTGTTCCTCAAGGATCAAATTATAGAACTAACCAAAGCGCTAGAGGCATCTCAAAAATCGGAATCTGAACAGCGGAAAGCAATGCAGGCCATGGAGAAAACAGCCACTAAGATTGAAACAGAGAGACTACAACAGCAGGCACATGAGGTGAGAATTAGATGTCCAACTAATATATAGGCTTAAAAAGTCTTTTGATTGGTAACATTGGAAGAAATTCGGTCGGCCAGTCAGGATTTTTAAAATTAATATTTGATGTTTGCCAGATATTGTCACCATGTGGAGTGGTTAACAAATCAACAGTATAACTTTCCCCACCGAATATAAAATCTGTGATGAAAATGTTAACACAAATGTTGACCTACATTTTCTCAGAGACCGATGGTCGCACGTTCCTGAAATGTGGTGTGTGGGTGCCCCTTGACTGTCCAAAGACCATAGTTTGTATTGGTTAGTAGATCAAAGGTTATCGGGGGTCATCAGGGGTCATTAAAGGTCAAAGGAGGTCAAATGGGGTTAACCTTGGTGTACGGACATGAAGCTTGGAGGGCGGGATTGATGGACCAGTTTTGTATGTCCCATAATGCATCTTGAAAGTATCGCAAATAGGGGCATTTGTGCATGAACGACCATATTACTACGTTGTGCGCAATACGTCATTTGCGCAGAAGGTAATAATATGGTCAACTGAGCGTTTATGGTACTTTCAAGATGCATTATGGGACATACAAATGTGGTCTATTGCTGATGCCAACATTTTTTTTAGATCACTTCAAGGTCATCAGGGGGTCATTCAAGGTCACAGAGTTAAGCTCAATGTGCATTACTGATCTCCCTTATCGGCGGGGATATATTTTACGCATAGCGTAAACCCGAGTTCTACTTGTTTGCATTTTAAAATGAGAGTTGGACAATAAAGATAGGCTTCAAACTAATTGATTTTTATGATATATAAGTAAATAAATACTGCAGATTTATAGTGTGCTATCATGCCTCCCAGATTTTTAAAATTCCACCCAGCCTCTCCACACTTTACAGGTGTTCGCTGACCACAGTGGCCCAAATAAGCTCCATTCCACACCAAGCATCATTTCAGGTTCTATGGCAACCTCTAGGGGTGCTGAACCTTCATCAGCCCACATATGCACCATCGCTGCCCAGATCGGCTTCCCGAGACAACTAGCAGTTAGTTCCTTGTCCAAAGGAATTTCAAGCACACTCAACTTTTGACACCGACAGGGTTCGAACTAGGGGCCTTAAGGCTGATCTACCATAATAATTAAAATGAAATGTTCGAAAATTTAGACAATTTAGTAAAATTTTGGTTCAAAATAGGGAAAAAATGAGATTCAACAAAGTGAAATATAGGATTTTCCATGGTATACAATACCTTAAAGTGATCAGAATTGATCACTTAGCGCAATAATGTATGAAAAAAGTTCTGGTTTCTTTTGTCCCACCACAGTCTAGAAAGCTTCAGGAGTACCAGATGAGAGCTGCTGCTGTGGGTCGCGAGCTGGATTTAGTGAAAACACAGTGTAAACAACAGGAAGGCAAGATTCAACAACTACAGGAGCTGTTAGCCAATAGGGAACAGGAACACAGGTGAGAACAATGATCCAATGGGATGGGGATTTAGGAGGGATACAACCCAAGTGCATTGGGGATCTGTTTGAGGAATATCATAACCTGTGTGTTCATAGGTCTGCACCTTTGGTCATTGGCTGCAAGTGACCTTGGTGTAAGGCAAAGTTAATCTGATGATTCCTTTGTATGTTGTATCAAAGGAGCATTTTATGATTCACTTTTCATCTCTCAGGTCACCTCTATCAGAATTCAAATTTTTGACCATAAGAATCCTCTATTTGCATTCATGTAATGTTTGGCCCGCATTGATTATAACACAGTAGTTAATGAACATTTTTAACACACTGTGAAGCACTTAACTTGAAAAACGGTAAATCAGAATTAATTGAAATTTTCAGAATGCATTATTTGTGTTCATCTAAAAAGAAAACAGAATAGGCTATAATCAAATCGCAATCATGAATTGCACCTTTAGTAATGACCAACGCATGGTTTTGTGAACAAGAGTCTGTAAATACTTCAAAATTTAGTTATTAAAACTTTACCATTTGTACACTCCAGGTCAAAAGTGTTTGCGCACCCTTAAATATGAGCAAAAACATAATTATTATATCAAAGGACCAAGACTGTGAAAAAATTCTTGTTTTTTATAGGTGCTTAATGTATCCAATATAAGAAATTTATGTTTCATCTGATATTCAATCTTCCATAACCATAAAAATGGCCGATTTCCTGGACCATATACAAATACACCACACCCACTTTTTGATATATGTTCGTATGTTGTTTATTAGTCAGTGCTCATTATCACCGTATAGCCGTAAAGAACATTTTCAGATGAAAGGTTTTCCAACAAATGTGCAGTTATGTATTTAAACTCTGTTTATTATGTGCAGAAGATAGTACACAATATGTTTAGCACGCCATATTTTCAAATGCGATAAATGCAATTCTTGTCAAGTTTTTTAGATATATATATGTAAAATATAAATCTGAAAAAATATGACGCAAATGATGAACGGTTCTCGAGATATGACTGGTTAAAAGTTTGCTGCGCAATCACTTTTGACCGGGAGTGTATATCTTGCTCCATTTCAGAAATCAAGTGGATCATCTTTATCGTCTTGATAGTCATGAAATCCAGACTGTTATCCAACGAGAACTGAATCGAGAGAAAGAAAGAACGCAGCAAGAAAACAGGCTTTACCAGGAAAGGTGAGTTAAGGCTGGGGTAGACCTTCAAATGGCATAAACCATTTTGTACTCTTAAATCTTAAACTTAAACTAAATTGCATAAACTAGATAAAAGTATACATTTTTAGAAGCAGAATTTTACCATGAACATGATGATGATATTAGTTTTTGACCAAAAATGTCAATTTTGGCTAAAAATGTCAAAAAACATATATTTTGTCCCAATAATTTCTGGAAAGCTTAACTAAAATTTGCATTTGTGAAATGTTAATTTTTTGTTTGCTTTTTGGAATCTACAAACAAATGTTTAGGAAGGATTTTCTCAAATTTTTGATTTTTATCTTAGTTGTTTTTTTAATGCCAAAAATAGGTCAACAAATGTAAATAATCTCACCGCTGCTACCAAAATGGCAATTTTTGACAAATTTTTGACAATTTTTCAAAAATCAAGATAAAAATCAAAAACTTGAGAAAACCCTTCCTAGACATTTGTTTCTAAATTCTAAAAAGCAAAAATTTATGAATGCAAATTTCAGTTGACTGTCCAGAAATTCTTTTTTGGGAAAATATAGTTTTTTTGTGCATTTTTTGCCAAAATCGACATTTTAGGTCAAAAAACAATACCACCAATATGTTCAGAGTAAAAGTCCACTTTTTTAAAATGTATACTTTTATATGGTTTATGCAATTATTTGAGAAAACAAAAACCGTTTATGCTAGTTTAAGATCTACCCCAGCCTTAAAAGCACTGCCTTGATGGTGTTCTTGTCCTGACTTCTGTCACAGACATTGTCAGGAAAAGAGCAGTAAGACGAAGGGTAGTATTGTTTTACACAGATTTTTTGATGAATTACTGGTCAGCAAGAAATCACCTGACATTGTCATGTGAGTACAAGACAGTTGTATCTGCAATAGCTGCCATTTGTCATAAATTTGGATAGCACACTGTCTAATCTCCAATATTGGGTCAGTGGTTCCACCTGAAGAACCATTTCAAGAACCACTGACATAAGACAGGAATTTTTGAGGGATTTTTCACATTCTTGTGACAAAGTATCAAATAAAAATAGCTTAGGGCAGCCATTGCAGATACAACTTTCTTGCACTCACATGACGACATGAAATTTAGCAACACTATGGCCGTTATGTAATTGGGAACTTCAATTTTAAGATTTGAGAGTGACAACTGTGGTTGCTGAAAAGTCCACAACTATGCCTAAAGAACCACTTTTAAATAAAAACCTTATTTACTATTTTTTTTTTTAATTCTCAGACTTTGTCAGTAATTGGGTTGCACAACGATGTTTAGGAGTTTTCAGAATTTCAGAAGGTTTAGAAGTTTTCAACAGATTTTTAAACCTTTCAAGATATTTGTGATGGCTCACCCCGAAGGGGGGACTTTGCAGATGATATCAATTTTTGATTTTATCATTTCATCTGTTACAGCATTGTCTAAGCTTTAAAATGACACCATACGTGTTGAAATTGATCAAGGCGATCAAATTTTATAACAGAAAATCTGCTTAAAATTCTTATTATTTTCTTTATTTTTGGCTGCCTGTTTTTACCAGTTACTTGAAAAGTTTTCTGTCGCAAAGTCCCTCTTTTCGGGATGAGTCATCACATTTTAGGTTTTTTGTTTTCTGACCACTCCAACCCTGGCTTATAATTACATAATAACAAAAATTTATTGGACAATGTAAATGAAAATCCATGGTGGGGGTTGCATTTACAAATAATTGGACCCTGTATTCTGGATTTCTATTAAAACTGTCCATTAAATTATTTTTCGGCCTATAGGTGTCACATCAGGAGAGAAATGAGTAAGGTTCTAGATGTTCCCAATTGTATTTCAGCAATAATTGATATCAAAGTAATCTTTTTCTTTTTTCAGAATACAGACAGTAACCAAACAATATTCCGAGCTGGAGAATGAATTCAGAATGGCATTGCAGATAGAGGCGGATAGATTTAGAGAAGTAGGTCATATTTTTAACACTTAAGTGCATATAAGGTTTTTAAAAACCATTATACACGGTCCAACTTTGTTTGATCAAACCAAACTGTCAACATTACCATCTGTTATTTGATAAAATACATGATCAGATTTTCAATCAATTTAAAAAAACAAAACTTATTGTAGTCTGAAAATATCCAAAATGAAAGGTGACATTGAAAAATGTAAACACATTCAGGGATATGCAGAGAATATTGCACATTTTTTGCAATTTTTCTGTGCATGCATGTTTATACCCAGTTTGGTTATGGTCTTTGTAATGGAAAGATAGGTACATTCAGGGCCAACTATACAACACAATGGGTGTCATGACCAAGCATCGGCTACATTCTCTTGCAATTGCTGCAATTACTGCAGTTCAACACAAGAGGAGACGGAGGCAACAAAAGAAAAAAAGATCATGTTGGGTGAGAAGAGCTGTCAAGTGGAGACCCAAATGCATATAAGAATTTCCTCAGAATGGATAAGACACAATACACAAATACCCACTATGAAGGTTGTCCCTTCCTTGGTATGTGGAACCTTGACATAACCACATGTTTGTATCTGGAAAAGCAATTAAAATCATCAAACAGTTGGATGAAAATAGAACATGTTCTATTTTCATCCGACTCCACTCTCATGTCCCCAGGGTGCTTGATTGCTTACCAAAACATATTATAAACGGTCAAACATTTGGATGAAAAAATTTGATGAAAGTTGCACCGTGTATAATGGCTTTTAGAATCCCGTTAGTGCACAAGGGGAGGGGGAGTCCATATGGACCCAAGATTTTGATCGCTTTTTAAAGCGATGTGGAGAATAGTGTGTTTAAAAACGCACTGTTCTCCACATTATTTATCCTTAACGCACTCAATGATACATTAACTCATTACAATTCATATGAAACAAAAACATAAAAATCTGTCATTTCATTTCAAAATGGTGGCCAGATTTCTAATTTGTGTCAATTGTCCTTTTTTTACGAAAAATTGTCCACCTAAAATTCAAAAACGACGCAACTTATTTGAATTTTTTTGCACCAAAACATGTGCAACACCTATCTTGACAATTACATGAAACAACTTTATTGAGTAGCGTGAAAAACAAAATCCATATGGACCCCCCTTAAGTACTAAAGTGTTAAGTCTTTTTTCCCCTATTCACCAATTGACCAATTTCTTCGGCAAAACGAGAAATTTCAGATGCAGTCATAAGTTTTAACATGTGTTTCTACGTATGGGGGCCCTTCCAACTTGTTTTTGCGCTACGGGAGCCTCAACAAACTATTACTATTGTAGTGATTTGGTGGTGTATGCCTGTGAAAGCTGTTATTAAATTCCCTCCTGTTCTTTTTTATGATTAAAGTTACAGCAGGCATTTCAAAATGCAAGCCAGGAATTAGCGTCCAGTAAGCGTGCTTTGTTGACATCCACTGACAAGGAGCAGCGAGCAACTCGTATGGTGAATGAATTGACTGCAGTAAGTATTCGTTCTTACACTCATTCTGATTGGTTGGTATTAATAGATGTGATTGTATGGTGAATGAATTGACTGCAGTAAGTACTCGTTCTTACATGCATTCTGATTGGTTGATATTAATAGATGTGATCGTATGGTGAATGAATTGACTGCAGTAAGTACTCGTTTTCACACTCATTCTGATTGGTTGATATTAATAGATGTGATCGTATGGTGAATGAATTGACTGCAGTAAGTACTCGTTCTTAGATGCATTCTGATTGGTTGATATTAATAGATGTGATCGTATGGTGAATGAATTGACTGCAGTAAGTACTCGTTCTTAGATGCATTCTGATTGGTTGATATTAACCCTTTGAACCCGACGAGCTGATATACCTGCTCACGTGTACATGTACCGTATACCCGATGAGCCGGTTTACCGGCTTTTATGTCAGAAACTTGATATGTGGCATGGGTAATTAAATTTTCAATGGTCTTAATTATATCGGAAGGCATCAATGAAGCTTTAAATCTGTGGTTGATGGGTCATTTTGCTCTTTTTTACTTGACAGAAGTGAAAAATTCCTCATACTTTCGTAAATTTAGTCACAATTTTCAACAAATGTGGTTTCGCCCATAGACTACAACTACAACGTAAATGTCAAATATGTTGGATGACATAAATAGTATTCTTTTGTGAATGCTGGTTATTGGAACAATTCAGACTACTGTAAAATGAAAAAAGTAAAGCAAGGGAAATAAAAATCCAAGTAAGTTTAGGAGTTTTATCGTGTTTTTTAACTATCGGGTTGGCCCGGGTCAGCGGTACAGACACACGTGAAATGGCCAGGGTTCAAAGGGTTGATAGATTTTAACTTTTGTAGCCAATTCTTATGGAACTTTGAAAATATCTGCATAAAGAATTTTTGCCTTATTTTGGCAAACAATTCTGTGTCTGTGGTTGAATAAATAGCAGATATTAAGATAGACCAATAAGTAGATATTCTTTTGTGAATGCTTGTTATTGGAACAATTCAGACTACTGTAAAATGAAAAAGTAAAGCAAGGGAAATAAAAATAAAGATACTAGAAGTTACAGTAACAGAGAATCTAGTAAAATTTGGAGAACCGTCACTCTCTGACATTGTAAATTAGGTCCTGCTCTTTACATTTACATTTTTCAATGATTTTTTGTCGTACTGATGCACAACTATTCACTGGTAACACAAAAAGTAAAATAATAGCTCTGTAATAATGTGGCACACAAGTAGAAACAGAGAAATCTGATAAAAAGTGACTCCAGGGGCTCACTCACACATCACCGTATAGAGCCCAAACGTGCGAATGAATAATGTACACTTGTTCTGGTAATCGATATACATATATGTCAATGACAAAAACAGTGTATGTTATTCATATGTGCATTTTTGTTGCGTTTGCTTCAAGAGAAAACAAGTTTAAAATCAAAATATGTATATGGATGCCCTTAGTTATAATTATTAATTTTTTTAAAAAACTCAAATCTACTTTTGAAACAAACCTTACAATATTGCTTTAATATTTATATTGTACATGTAACATGTTAGAATATAACATTGCATCCATTTCATGTTGTGGTTTATTCAGATGGTGAAAGAACAAAAGGGGAGGATTTCAGAAATATCAAAAGCTAAACATGAAGTAGTTTCCAGTTCCAAGGTACAGTAGATACAGTTATTGTTATCCATATGTAATCCAATGGTAGTTATAGAGTGCCTTCAATCTAAAAAATGATTTTGATAATAAAGCATGCCTGAAAATTGAAATGCAACTTGATTCAATGCACCCAAATAGGCTACACGCAGAGTGTAACTTTTCAGGAAATTTCCTGAATTCAAGAAATTTACACAAAACATTACTATTTTCAGGAAATTAAAGCAAGTGTAAAATAATAGGACACTGCACTGTTTGAAGGGAATTTTTATGCATTTCATGAAATTTGATTGTTCATGTGTTACATCTCTGGGCGTGAAATGGATGCGCACTATCACCCATCCTAAACAACAATTCAAATCGCCCGCTTTTATGTATATGAATTGCAAGAGCTAATGTCACTTTTTATTAGTTTTATAGGCAAAACTGTGTTTTGGCTAAAATTTCAGTAAAGATTGATTTCCGGTTGGGAAACCCAGGATCGACGTATTACAGAATCCAGTAGGCTGCTGGATTAAGCAGCACAGCTGTGAATGTGGCGTCATTCAATCGCATGTAGCTACATAAAAATTTCTTTACCCCCCAATCCTTGCTTTTTATGCACACAAAGTTAGCATGCATTCATGTCTTCTTAGAAACAATATCTAAAATCAGCGGTAAGGGACTTATTATAAGGAGCGGTGGCCACAAAATATATTGTACTGGAGTTAAGGTACATGGAAGGGAACCCAAATAATGTTCTCGCCAAGTATTGGAAGCCATTCAGATAAAAACTAATGAACCAAACCTGAAGACTTACGCCTGGACTTCTTCTAGATGTGTCCAATTGTACTGGAGTTAAAGTGCATGACATGGAACCAAAATAATTTTCTCGTCAAGTATTGGAAGCAATTCAGATAAAAACTAATGAACCAAACCTGAAGACTTACGCCTGCACTTAAATTAAATCCTGTCTGTGGAAACCTTGCTCCAAAAGAGGGCAGGGCCAAATAGTGAGGTCAAAAAAAGTTCTTGGTGATGTTATATGCTACCCATCATATCGAAAGATACCTTAAGGGTCCCAAAATGAACATTAAATTTTTGGTCTCATCTGAAAGATTATATTTTAAGCTTTAAAATGACAGCTTGCTTTTGGTTATTGGATGTTCGATTGCAATGTTACATCCAAATAAATTGGTAAAAGGCAACGGGCTGATTCAGAAAACTATAGTTTTGAGAAAATTGAGTTTAAAGTTTCTGCACTGGTAGAACTTGAATGGAGAAAGGATTTTTTATCTCGGTTTTTCAAACATTTGTCTTATGTTTTGGATGTTGGAACCTGGTTAATATGATAGAATACACTTCAAAGATAACGTTTCTGATGAAATTAGAAATTCAACCTTGGACGTGATTTTTGACTATGCTCAGCTTCAATGGCCTGTATCTCGTAATTTACTATGCTGATATTAAGGTACCTTTCAATATGACGGGTCACATATATTATCCCATGAATTAAGTACCAGCTGACAATGGATGTAGCACATTCAAAAATATTTCTGATAGATATAAATTTCTGTGGTGTAGATAATTTATAATCAATTTTATATTATACCACTACATATGAACCTCCACTTTTATATCTTGAAATATGCCATGTTTGTTGCATATTTTCCAGGATCGTGTTGAGACGTTAGAAACACATCTAGAAGAAGCCAAAAGACGTCTTGGACAAATGGAAACTATCAAACAAGAGAAGTCAAGACTAGCCTCACAGCTTGTAGGGCAGGAATCTGTCATTGAAGGATTAAAGGCTGAGAGAAAACTCTGGGGACAGGAGCTTGCACAGCAAGGTGAGTTATACAGGACAAATGGAAACCATCAAACAAGAGAAATCAAGACTAGCCTCACAGCGCGTAGCACAGGAATCTGTCATTGTAGGATTGGAGGCTGAGAGAAAACTCTGACGACAGGAGCTTGAACAGCAAGTTGAGTTATACAGGACAGATGGAAACCATCAAACAAGAGAAATGAAGACTAGCCTCACAGCTCGTAGTGCAGGAATCTGTCATTGAAGGATTGAGGCTGAGAGAAAACTCTGGGGACAGGAGCTTGCACAGCAAGGTGAGTTAGACAAATTGAAACCATCAAACAAGAGAAATCAAGACTAGCCTCACAGCTTGTGGCACAGGAATCTATCATTGAAGGATTGAAGGCTGAGAGAAAACTCTGGGGACAGGAGCTTTCACAGCAAGGTAAGTTATACAGGACAAATGGAAACCATCAAACAAGAGAAATCAAGACTAGTCTTACAGCTTGTAGCGCAGGAATCTGTCATGAAAGATTGAAGTGACACTGGTATAGTCTGCTACAAGCTGCGACAAATCGCCTGTCCGATAGCCCGGGGCTATCAGATTTTTTGTCGGGCTATTAAAACTTCAGATAGCCGCGTCCGATCGGGCTATTTAAAAAAATCCAGTAAGCTTACCCTGCACATTGAGTGTTGACCATGCTACATAAACTTTAATGAAAATTGAGACTTCAATGAGAAAGGACAAAATTTGTAGATAAAAAACATCAGTAATATTTGCTTGATATGATAAAAAACACTGAAAATAGTATTCCAAAAGCCTCAGTGCCGCCGCGGAAGTTTGCATCGGTCGCCATTATTTTTACGTCAGCTGATATGGCGATCTCCAACAGCACTTGTTACGGTAAAAGTTATTGGCTGAGAGCCTGACGTCAGCTATAAAAGAACCATTTTCAACCAATCAGAATCGTTGTTAAACTAAAACAGACCTCCTGCAGACCTGGCTTGCAAATTTGACAGGAACATAAATAAATCTAAAAATAATTTAGCTTTGAAAATAAAATACGAAAACTTGCAAAGGAACAGTATGAAAAACTACAATATTAAAAAACAAAGTTCAATAAAGTCAATAAACGACAAAATAAAAATGATTTTATTATTTGTGTCATTTTTTATGTCGATTTTCTTGTCAAGCTTTCCACGGAATTATTGCTCTAGTAAACATTGCTGTCAGTCACGAGAGCATGGGCGCGTCTAGCGGCTGATTAGCATAAATTAAATGTCCTTATTTGGACGAGTCGCGTGTAAACACAGCCTGAGGCACGAGGCGGGTCAAGGCCCATTGACAGGTGGATTGACATTGTTTACGTTCATTCATGATTCAAAATTGAAAAGTTTTTGATACAAAACAAACGAAAATCAGACGACGGAGACAAACCTCACTATTTACTGGATAATTTAACTTTTTCTGGCTTGATATGTACAGTGCTTGGTGAAAATGAATGTTAAATTAATGACGTCAGGCAAGCCTGAATGACGTCATCGATTGAGTGTTGTGAATATAACAAGGTAAACAAGCACGAGTTTTTGATCGCCGCCATGTTGAGATTTTGTGTGCCGGCGATATTTTGATGTTCAAAATACTCTATGAAAACATTGCAAAACAGTGAAAAGTACAACGTTTCCAGGCAATAAAACAGTTTTAATTTATTATTATGGACCTGTCCGTGAAAATTCTTGCAATCTCGGCATCAATTTGCCATTCTGCATAGGCCGTAGTCGGCGTAGAATTAAAAGATCACCCGGTCAATACCATGGCTACGCTACTTGTTGTACTTGATTATGTTAAAATTTGAAGTTGTTTTTAGCACCAAAAATGCTCGTATATTTTGGGCAACTTGTAAACCAATTCGGGCAAGTAAATGTGGTGAGTGGGCTGCCCGATCGGGCTAGGAAAAAAAATAAATTTGTCGCGGCCTGGTCTGCTAACACACTTTCTAGATCATCGAAAGAGAAAGTCAAGACTAGCCTTACCGTTTGTGAACAGCAATTTGTTAATGAAGGATTGAAGGTCGAGAGAAAACGCTAGGGACAAGAGCTTTGGGCAACAAGGTGTGTTAAACAAGTGTACTCTACCGACCGTGGAAATTGTAAATTCACAGTGAAAAATGTGTATGCACCTCGCACGTCAAAATCAAAATTTTCATGTGCATGAAAATCCAGGGGAGGAGGGGCAATCATATTTGGTTTGGGTAGGGACGTGAAATTTAAAAAGCCGCCCATCCAAATAACAATTTCAAAGAAGAATAGACCCACTCATATACCAAATCGTCCAAATTTTTAGTCAAATTTGTTCAAAAATCATATGTTTTTTGCCCAAATTTTCTAGAGTTTTGTGAAGAAATGCTTTAATTTGCACCATTTGGCACAAAGTTTGGACAACTTTGAAAAGAAAACCCATCAAAATACCACATTGTGCGAAGAAAAAGGACTGGTTGAAATACCAGAGAGCCCAATTTTGCTACCCCAATTTGTGGCACGTCCCCATAACCCCCTTTGTATTAAGTAGTAAATGAATGGCATTACTTTTCATTAAGTTTTGAAACTTTTGAAAAGAAAACCCATCAAAATACCATATTATGCAAAGGAAAAGAACCGATTGAAATACAAGAGAACCCGATTTCGCTACCCGAATTTGCGGCTCGTTTATAACTTTTCATTATGTCTTTTTTTCCCCCTTTTTTCCCCCTTTTTTTCCTTGACTCTGTGGAGGGCTTGGAAGCCAGAATTGAGCATTAGGCCAAAAAAAATAAATTGTTATGTTGCCCTCAGCGACTGACCCTATTCAGAAATTTAAAAAAAAATATTAGGGTCGGGAAAGCACCCAATTTTGCTCAGATTGGGTGTTTTTTGAGAAAATATTTTGAAAATAGTGGAAAATGCACCAAAATTTAAAAAAAAAAAAAAAATCCGACCGACCGACCTAATTTTTCAGAAATCACACTTGAGGGCAACACAACAATTATTTTTTTTTGGCCTTAGGTGCTGATTAGGTGACCTCACTTAAAATGCTTAAGGGAACACAGATGGCAAATGTATGTACCAACTGTGCATTATTATTATTGTCATCTTTGTAATTATTTTTTTCAGGGGCATCCCTGGCTCAAGACAGAGGAAGGCTTGAAGCTCGAATTGAAGCATTAAGCGCTGAAGTGGTTTCACTTAAAAAGCAGTCAGAAAGAGACAATGATGCCCTGAAGATAAAAATCAAGTTAGTTGATGACCAGACTGATACCATCAGGAAACTGAAAGAGGTTGGTACACCCTTATACATGCATGGCTTATTGGAATAAGTCCCCGTGCGGGCTCTTAGTCATGGGACAGTTGTGGGTTGGAATCTGGTGGCGGCATGTGTAGTGTCCTTGAGCAAGATACTTGCCCTCATAGGCTCCTTGACCCATTTGACATTACTCTTGGTTCCTCTTGACCCAGATTTTAAATCATTCGTCAATGCTTAGAAGGTAACAGACTCATGGCACAGGGAAGGAGGTGTGGTGACCCCCTCATCACTAATATAACAAAAAGTGAATCTGGCCCAATCACTTTGAAAGAAAAATGTACAATTGAACTTTGCAAATGCAGGCTGCTCCTTTACCCCTTGTACTCCCTTACCTTTACACCAGTAATCATATTGATGCTGTGCCTGTGACTGGTGTTTTGATATTCATCTATCGGCACTGTTCAAAACCCCCATTTGCACCTACTCAGTACGTTTGCATTTGCAGCAAGTATAATTTCAGCTTTATTCTTTACCCAGTTAAACATTAAACCAGTATGGTGGTGAAAAACTGACCATGTGCGAGACTCAGTAATGTCAGAAATTGTTTGGCCCTCACACATGACATGGACAATTAGATTTGTAGGTGAGGTGATATTCTTTTTCTATTTTCAATGGTCTTGTCACTCCATCTTCTGGTCTTTTTCATGGTTTGCAAGGTCTGTAGGCCTTTGTGTGGAGGGGGCACGGCATTTGTGTGGAAATCTTATTACACTTTTCCCACTTTCCCATTTCTACTTGCAGATGACAAGTGTTATAGTAATTCAGTGGCTTAGAACAAACCGTCCCTCTCGTATAAACCTTTATTCAACAACATGTGAAATACAAAGGCAAAACATATAAACCCAGGACGAGAATCGGACTGGAAGGCATGATTCGTCGCAGGGTTGCACAACATACAAAATTACAACAACAATAGAATCACAAGGAATCCCAGCATCAGTAGGGGAAATATGTCCAATCATGAGTGGACTAGGAACTGGTTGTCAGATCCCCAGGCTGGCTCATTAGCCTAGCATTCCAGATAGTATAGCTGTTCAGTAGTGCAACCTTGCTGAGTTCCTTCTTGAATGCCTTTGATTGTTTAACTGCAACCAAAGAGAAAGTTGAGTCAATGCTTCCGACAATTTCTTGGGTAATGAGTCCATGTGATCCAACCTCAATACATGTAAGATCACATCAGAAACCATTATCCGAAATGTCAGAAACTATTTCTCAGTCTTAAAAACATGAGCTTTCTCGATGTTGGTATATCGAATGGAACAGTCAGTTCTCTGAAAGGAAAGGAAATGACAGAAAAGGCTTATCATTCATTTAATTCATTTAATTTCAGGCACTTTTAGAAAGAGATGCAGACGTGAAAAGTGCACGAGAAGAAGCAATCAAGATCCAACGAAGTCTGGAAGACCAGCTAGCCACGGAACAGGCTACTTGCCAAGACTTGAACGAGCAGGTTGATGGATTGACGCAACGCAAAGAACAACTCAAGCAGCAGGTCGCTGATTTACAGGGCGATTTGGATGAAAGTAACAGGGCGTACAGGTTAGTTAGTTTTAACTTGATAATAATGGCCAGATCGAGCCATTGTAGTAGGTAAATAGGCTAAAAAGGAAAAAAAACTAATGAATAAGTTTTGATACTGGAGAAATGCATTTGCAGCTATATTGAAGGCTCAATATTACTCCTCCCATTATCGGTTATTAAGGGTAAATCTTCTCGGAAATTAACATGTTACAAATGGATGGTTTCCCCCCAGAATCGAACCCGGGACCTTCCATCCCGATCCAACATTCACTGATGCAAGCCAACGGGTATACACTGCCTTGGCAGCGTTTTTGGGATTATAGCTAAATACCGTCTGTGATATATTTGGAGCCTCACAATCCCTAAAAATTGTTTTTATCATAACTTGAAAACTAATAAAGTAAACTACACAAATGTATACATTTTTAGAAAGTAAATTTTACAAGGAATCCATTTATAGCATCAAAATCATATTTTAAGAACTCGCTTTTTAGAAACTCGCCAAAAACGAGTTATTTTGCCAATTTTTTTTGAACAAGCCTAGAAAAAGTATTATTTGGCAAAAATCTTCCAAAATAGGTAAAAATAATATAAATCGATATTTCTAGGGAATGTTTTCTCAAATTTTTGATTAACTTCTTCGTTTTCACAAAAAGTGCCAAAAAATGCCCAAAAATCATGATTTTTTGAAATTTTTAATTTTTGGCCTTTTCGGACCAAAATTTTCAAAACTAAGAGATTAAGCGAAAAATTGAGAAAACAATCCCTAGAACCATCGATATAGATGACTTATTCCTATTTTTTAAAATTTTGGCAGAATAGTATTTTTCTTAGGCGTGTTCAAAAAAAATTTAGCAAAATAACTCGTTTTTGGTGAGTTACTAAAAAGCAAGTTCTTAAATCAAGAATCCGATGCTATAAATAGATTCCTTGTGAAATTCCCTTTCTAAAAATGCATACTTTTATATAGTTTACTTTATTAGTTTTCAAGTTATGTTCAAAACAAATTTTCAAAAATCGTGAGGCTCCGACCTCCCTTAAGCGATTTTCTTGATTTTGTGGAATGGGATTTTGTGAGGTTCCATGGTGTTAGGGTTAATGCAACCCAAATCGGGACACAGAAATGTTAAAATTAAATTCACTATGGAGTATATATAATGCAGATTTATAGTATGCACAACAAAATTCGATATATTTTTGGCCAAAAAAAACTCTGTCTCAGCTTACTTTTAAGGTCAAAACCCTAAGCGCTATGCGTTTTTGTTTTTGTTTTTAGTAAAAAAGGGCTACGTGGATGCGGAAATACCCCCTAATTTTTTTTTATTGAATTTTTCGGCCACATTTTTTTTTTGCGGCCGTTTATTTAACTTTTTTTCCCAGTAGTAGGAAAAAAAGATTAATAAAAACCTGAAAATCTCTCAAAAACCTAAAAATAAAAGAAATGCGCTAAATTTGGATTTTTAAAAGCTATGCGCGCGGGAAGCTGAGACAGACTTTTTTTTTTCTTTGGCCTTTCACTAATAAGGTATGCATCAAGGGAACAGCCTCGAACAATGACGAATATTGCGATGTAAGAACATGTTTGGTCTAATAGGTTACATAAAATTAACTCTGGCAGTGTCACATTAGCTGATAGATTTTAGAATTTTGTTGTAATGTTGTTGTTTCAGGGCATTAGATAATAAGTGGAAAGAAAAGGGAGAACTTATTGGTCAACTCGAGAGTCAAGTCTTAAACGTCAAGAAGACATTTGAAGATAAAGAAAAGAGATTGTCTGATGAAAGAGACAGCGCCCACAAAGCTGAGAGGTAAGTTCCACCAAATTTTTGTTTTTTTCTGTAAGGATTAGTTACACCATCATTAAATTATATAATTTGTATTCAACAACTCATCGTATCTTCTTATACGGGAGCACGCCGTTGTTGATTCGTGATGAATCCACAGTTGATATTCAAATCAGCGCGTCACGCGGAGGTGCGTTTACGCAGTTCACGTAAGTCGACGCACTGTTCATCACGCGTCGGAAACTTGAGTAAGTGCAAGGGCTGGCGTTTTGAAACAGTAATAAACGACAAAGCAACAAACATTTAGTAACTAGCATTTTGCTTCAGATTCTGCTAAATATTTTTATGGAGACGAGTATTTGTTAAATTGAAAACATTAAGAATTTTATTAAAACATTTTCAGGAAGATTTTCGTTGTTGAAAGGTATTCAAACACGCTACTGAGTTGTTCATCGCCAATCAACAACTCTGCATCCGATGCGTCGGCGTATTTTTATCACGCTCGGGTGGTTAAAGCCACTCTCGCGCGATAAAAATATGCGGACGCATGGATGCATCGTTGTTGATTGCCACCCTCGCGTGATAAAAATATGCGGACGCATGGATGCATCGTTGTTGATTGGCGATGAACAACTCTGTAGCGTGTTTGAATACCTATCTGTCAAATGTTATTTCTTACTTGTAAATAAACAGGGCTGGTTTAAGATTGTATACGGGGTGAGTCAAAAAAGGCGCAACAATTAGGTGGAAGCCATATTGTAAGAACAAAAGCAATTTCGAATAAATAATGATTATTTTTAATTAGGATATGGATTTACCTTTCAAATGGTAAAAGAATGGTGTTGATTGATTAAAGCATTGCAAAGATATCCTTATTTAAATAATATGGTATAATATGGTATGAAAACAGTTCTGTCGTGCATTTGCTTTATTTATGGATGACATTTCTATGTTTTTGTGTGGCCCTGGAAAGGGCCGTTTGGGCATGTTCGCACTGAAAAGTTCCGTTTGGTTTTGTTGACATCTCTCATCCAGCACAACCGTCGACATGGCCTCCTTGAAGCTTCACACATCTCTAAACTTTTGTTTTCATGTTTTGAACTGCACGTCTTGCTTCTCTGGTGCGCCTGATCTCGTTAAAGGTTTCAGTGATGCTATTACGCAGCTGTAGAAGACTGGCAGGAGGGCCTTGTTTGTAAACTCTATGCTTGATTGTACCCCATTGATAAAAGTCCAATGGGGAGAGATTTGGGCTTCTGGCTGGCCATTCAACCTGATAGTCAATTCCAAATTAGAAATAAACATTATTTGTTTGAAATTGCTTTTGTTCTTACAATATGGCTTCCATCTAATTATTGCACTTTTTTGTATATCACTTGGATAAATTGTTGGTTATTAAATCTAGACCCGTCAAGAAAATTTATCTTCAATACTCCAAAGAATTTTTGCCACAGGAGTAGCGTATCATCCTGATGCTGAACAGAACGAGTACGCCTATAAAAATCCCTTATAACCTTGCCGAGAAAACAGTGTGGGACCTATAGCACCTATACTCTATAAACCTTGAAGTTTGCAACAAGATATTAGACTCTGTTACAAGATCCATAGCATATCCCTTGTATTCTTCAACATTGTGAACTGGTGGTTTTGTATTGTGTAAGAGACTAGTAATGATTGATTAGGATTGATTAATGCCGAATCACTGCGTATTGATATGTTTTTACATGAATTCTTCATATTTTTGGTATTATTTTGGGCTAATTTTGTTGCTAACACATGGACAAACATTGTATAAAATTTATTTGAATATTCAGCAAGATTTGGTATCTTGTTATGATTCGAGAAATATGGACTAATTTACTTCCCTGTATAGTCATATTGGTTTTTGTGCGTTAATAGGCTGCTTGTTGCATACTTTTAAGTTTACAGAGTATAAATTGAGAACTCCACCATGGTGCTACTCCACTCGCTCCCTTAATGCCCACGTAGTGTATTTAATTTATAGTGGGTAGAAATCTTGCATTTAATGATTATGTTTAAAGGTACATGGTCTGATTTTTCAAATATTAGTTTTCGCTGCCATATAAAAGACCACGACTTACGATGCTTCAATATCAAATTTCAGTTAAATCGGAAAAAACATTTTGATTTTATGGACAATTGTGTATTTACCATTTGCCTATACTTTACCGTGTAAACAATTTTATGGTTACCATAAAATTAATATTTTAACACATTTTCACTTATATCTCCGAAACGTGACATGTTTCAGCCGTAAAATTTCACATGGGTAATGAGAAAAAATGAAGGAATAATTTGGTATCAAAATCTCAAAAAGTTTGAAAAACTGCTGACCCAAACAGACAGGGCTCCTTTAACAAGCTTATATTATTGTTTATGGTTGTGATTTGAGTTGCAAAATTCTGAAACTAAAAAAGATGCAAGAAAATGTTATCTTATAAACTGTATCTCTTATTTTTTGTCTTTATCTGCAGATTAATAGCAGAGAAAATGAAGTCTATGGATGATGCATTTTGTCAACAATTACAAGCTGCAGAGAGAGATCATCTAGACTCAATGCAAAATGTGAGGAGAGAAAAGCAACAAGAAATTGACCAGGCTAATATGCGGGTGAGTTGACTTAGGCCAAAAAAAAAAAGTTGTTTGGTTGCCCTCCACAGCTTTTTTCAGAGAGGGTCGGTCGGTCGGTCGTTTTTTGTTTTTTTTCAATATACTCTTCTACGGAGCGCTAGGTTGATCGGCTCCAGCCTTCACAACTTCCACCGCGACATCCAAATCAAAACAATCAAATACCTCTTGTAGTGATTTGGGACATCCTAAACATTTTGAAGGTTGAATATCGGAAAAAAAGCAAAAATGTAAATTTTTTTTTGAAGCTTTCGGTAAGTTTTGCATATTTTTGAGAGAAAAAAAAAATTTAAATAAAAAAAAGTTTTGGTCGGGCTGAAAAATATGGTCGGTCGGTGGAGGGCAACCAAACAATTTTTTTTGGCCTTAAAATAGGGTCAGTCGGTGGAGGGCAACCAAACAATTTTTTTTTGACCTTATTTATCTCAGCCCATACAATCAACTGTTTGTCTCAAAGTCACTGCACACATTATAGTATATTTTTTTTAAAGTCGGGGCATCTCTTGCATAATGACACAGGTAGAGCCTTTTTTTTTTATTAGATAAGGACAAGGATCCTCCCAGCAATAAGTGCAATCCCTGCATGCATTGCAGTTGCTCTGAAGAATATTAATATTTTGTAGGTCTATGTATTTACTGTGGGACAATTAATTTGATTAGTTGTACTGCAAAGACAATTGGTATGTTATCGCCAACAGATGTTAACAGTGTAATGAGCATGAAAGGGTTTATATGTGGATCAGAGGATTTGAAAAGAATTGATGTGTCGATCAATGTGTTATGTGTGCTTTTCTTTTTCTTTAACTATTTTAGTTAAAACGTTAAAACTTTCCTTCTGATCATCTCAACAAATCAATAAGAAGAAAAAGTATACACTTCGCTGCTTAATGATTTTCCACACATTTCAAGTTATCTTTTTTGAGATGTTTAGTTGGAAAAGTAGTCTCCTTGCTTATTGTTCCAGTTTTACAGTAAGGGATAGGCCAACCATACAAATGCTTCATTTGTAATCATTAACGCTTTTTTTCTATTATGGTGTACGGAAGGTGGACCTAGATTCCTGAAGACAATAATTACCTTCACAATAGCATTGTAATTAATCACATGCTTCCACTTGATCGTTTTCAGATACATGAGGTTGAAGAAGAAATGCGCCAGTTGCTCAGCGAGTCGGCAAGCCAGAAGAAAGTCTTAGAAGCGAAAGTTCGGCGATTAACACAAGCGTTTAGTGATTTGCAGCAAGATTTGACATGACACAAATTGATACACTGTATATAGACTTTTGTTATATATATTTATAAAACCATTGGTGCAATTAAGAGATTAGCTATTTATCCTGTATACAGTCTAGACAACCCTGTAGTGAGCCACTGATGGCTTGGCAACAACCTGTTTTAAGGGAGGTCGGAACCTCGCGATTTCTGAAAATTTATTTTGATCATAACTTGAAAACTAATGAAGTAAACTATATAAAAGTATACATTTTTAGAAAGGGAATTTCACAAGGAATCTATTTATAGCATCAGATTCTGGATTTAAGAACTCGCTTAAATTTAGAAACTTACCAAGAACGAGTTATTTTGCTAAAAAAATGTGAACAAGCCTAAGAAAAATATTATTCGGTCAAAATGTTCAAAAATAGGTATAAGTCATCTATATCGATGGTTCTAGAGAATGTTTCTCAATTTTTTGTTTAATCCCATAGTTTTGAAAATTTTGGTCTGAATCGGCCAAAAATTCATTTCCCCCCCCCAAAAAAAACATGATTTTGGGGCATTTTTTGGCCATTTTTGCGAAAACTAAGAAGTTAATCAAAAATTTGAGAAAACATTAATTAGAACTATCGATTTAGATGATTTTTACCTATTTTTGCAAAATAACTTGTTTTTGGTGAGTTTCTAAAAAGCGAGTTCTTAAAATTTGAATTTGATGCTATTAATTCCTCGTAAAATTTCCTTTCTAAAAATGTATACATTTATGTAGTTTACTTTATTAGTTTTCAGGTTATGATAAAAACAATTTTTAGGGACCACCATTTTTCACTGTAAAAAACATTCATATTCAAAATGCAAACAGATGCATGGCAGCCGACAACATGAAAACGCAATGGAAAGTTCTTTTTTCAGCTCAGTTTTTGTTGACACAAGTAATGTTGCATTTTGATATTGATCTATCGGAACTGCTCAAAACTACACATGCTTACTGAGTTTGCGTCTGCGCCAAGTCTGAATTCAGCTTTAGAAATAACTCAATTTCATGCCCGTCCATTACCTTATGTTGTCTTCCAATGCGATTCTATGTCTCCTCTACACTCTACTCCCTCTACTTGCATAATAGTCATTTCAAACGTATTAATAGGCCAAGTAAAAAGTCACACTATTGCAAATTATGTATTTTTCGAGCATGATGAATATTTATTTTATTTTATTTATAACATTCGGCTGAAAGCCAGGCTAATCCAAATAGTGCATATGCATTAAATTCAAGGGAAGCCTCCGTGGTGTGAAAGACAGAATAATGGAAAGAATTTTCGATTTTAGATTGTGTGATGTATTTTCTTTTGACCAAGGTACACTCTAGATCAATAGTGTTTGCGCACGCTTTAATACGGGTAAAAACCCTAATTATAATTTATATCAAACGACCAAAATTCTTAAAAAATTCATGTTTTTTATAGGTGTCATATGTATCCAATTAAAATAATCCATGTTACCTCTGATATTCTATCTTCCATAACCATAAAAATGGCCGATTTCATGGACCATAAATACATCACACACACTTTTTTAATACGTACCTTATTTAGTTTATAATTTAATGCTTGTTATCACCGTGTAACCGTAAAGAACATTTTTAGGTTATAAGTTTTCCAACAAATGTGTAGTTATGAATTTTAACTCCATTTTTGGATGTGCAGAAGAACACAGTACCGGGTGAGTCAATAAAAGTGCAATAATTAGATGGAAGCCATATTGTAAGAACAAAAGCGAGTTCAAGTATATGATGTTTATTTCTAAATAGATCATGCATTTA
>JXSR01S013557.1:36361-50935 GCA_000969725.1 Ophiothrix spiculata
GTGTCTTACATATTGTGACATGGCAATCTTTGAGGAATAAAAAACCTCCCAATTCTGGGTGTCGTATTCTTTTAAAACAATTGTCGATTCAAAGCTGTTTTATTTGAATCTGTGATAACTAACTAATTGGCCAAGGGGTTTGCAATGGATGGTAACATATATGTTTGTAAAAAGTGCATTAGGACTGATGAGAATTAAACATCTTCTTGGCACTTATAATTAAATACACATTGTAAAAAGTGTAATCACTCTTTGCCCCAAAAGTGCAATCACTCTTTGTCCCATCAGTTTCATTGTGCATCAGAAAAACACAAAGAGGGCATACTCACCACACATTTATAACATTCTACATGGAAGTCTTTGTCCATTGATACAACACGAACCGTTTCCATAGTACCCTACAAAAAACAAAAATATTTTATCAAGACAAGAGCAAGAATATTAAGGGAGCAAAAATAATTTTCATTTGTCACTCTCAAAAATTCTGCAATGCGATGATTCAAGGGTTTAGCCAGGATTTGAAAGTAGGGCGTCCTAATTCGTGGCTGGGCGAACAGACCGACTTTAATCAAGACATCCTGACATCAGCATGATTAATATTCATACTTGACAAAGCATACGATGATTAAGTAATACCAACATGGCGACCTTTGTACGAAGACACAACGCAGTATTAAGCCCATTTTGAAGTCCACAAAGTACATAAATTGATCAGATTTTGTAATGATGATGATAAATTCTAATATTCAACATTGAATTTCATATCGCAAAACAATGATTTCCAGACAACAACAATGCATTCAGGGTACCAGTCATGATTCCACATGATTTGGGATGCACTACATTATTAACCCCAACCCTTCCAAATACCAAAAAATCCCATTCTGTAAAGGTAGGCAAATCACCTTTAAGTCCAAACATGTCATAGACCGGAGTTAGTAATGATCACGAAAATCGTTGCCATGGCAGCGCCTGATCGGTGGCTTGACAAAGTGGATAATTGGTTTGGGGTGTGGGAGGTACCGGGTTCAAACCCAGGTGTAAACCCAATATTTTTGGCTTTCAAATTTACAAGGAGATAGTTTCTGAACGGAAAAGCGGGGTAGGGAGTAAGGGTTAAGTCCGCCTAGATTTGGGTCTATACTTATTAAACCTAACCCTACAAAATACCAAAAAATCCCATTCTGCAAAGGTAGGCAAATCACTTAAGTCCAAATACGTCATAGAACGGAGTTAGTAATGATCACGAAATCACTGCCATGGCAGCGCCTGATCGGTGGCTTGACATAGTGATAATTGTTTGGGATGCTAGAGGTACCGGGTTCAAACCCAGGTGACTTTTGGGGACAAATTTTTAGCTGTGATTGAGGTAGGATATTTTTTTCTCCGAGTTCCAATTTTTTTACCAAAAACTTCTACGTCCTGGAAATCTAACGATACATCCCTTAGAGGAATCAAAACAACAATCTTATCATTAGTTTTCCAAAAAGATGACTGTCCTCTTATTTCTCTCTAAAGGAACTATACAGCGCATTGTTTCTATTTTTCCTAAATATTTGATTTCAAAATGTGTACTTGTTGATTACTATTTTGGTGGCAATTGTTCCAAGTTTTTTTGTGAAAATGCTATTTGGCGCAAAATTGTGAAAACTTGCAAAACTGTACACATCGGAGTACAAAATTCTGCAAAGAAAAGGACCCTTTGAGATACCAGAGAGCCCATATATTTGCTACCAATGCTTAAGGTACTTTGATATAACCACTTACTTACAAAGTACACTCCCCCCTCCCGGGTGATAAAAACACACAGCACTACATGCAGGCTCATCTTAGGCAATCAATTCATTCAGTGCCGAGCTAGAAAGATTGACCCCATAAATTGTTTAACTTTTAATGAGAATAATAAATTCCATGCTAGTTTGGGTATTTTTTACCTTATTTTTCATTGCTCCAGAAATTAGGGTAGGGTAGGTTGGGTTATGCCAATCAAACAAATTTTTGGACCCAATTGCAAAGCAATAATTGTCAATCTGACACATCGAGATGTAAAACTTAGCAACCATCATAGACAAATAGAGACTGACTTCAATGTTTATACAAGACTTGGCCTTATCTCAATTAAGATAAACCCTGGTACTATAAATGTTAAGATGTATGGCAGAAAATGTCAAAAACAATTCTAACACTTAGAATAATCATTCTTTCTTAATCTCAAAACTTGACATCACTTCAATTTCAAATCTAACCTAGATATTCAGAGATACAACAGATCTATACTGTTGCCATGGTAGCCACTGTAAACATACAAGATAAATATTATGATAAGTCTACTACGATGAACCCTGATACTGTACATGATGTCAGAAAATGTCAAAAATATTTCAATGCTTTGTACAATTATGTTTCTAAATCTTGAATACTTTTTCTCATCTAAACTGAAAATTCAGAGATATAACAGACACAGTTGCCATGGTATCCAATGTAAACACAAAAACATTAAGATGAATGTGTTGAAGTTCATGCTTGTAACAAGACGGCAATTGTCAAATTCATAATTTGTTTCACTTATAGCAGCTAGTATTAGGCAGTCTGGTATGGTATATATCTACACTAATCAAGACCTCTAAATCTTTAGGTGTAGGTTCCGATCACATTCTCATCCCCAGGGCTCAACCGGAAGTATTTCATTATTAGATGTCAAATGAAAGCCCATATTTTTCTGATTGTTAATCCAAAATTTCACCTCCAAATTCCAAGTAGTTTTTGAGATATAGCAAAAAGTGTTCAGTTAATTGGTATACCTATTTTTCATTTTTATGTATTTACATAACAGCCTCATCTGCAGGGTTGCATACTTTGTTTTGCTTCTGAAGAGTAATCTAGAAGCAAATTCAGGGTGAAACCTCACAAAATGCATTTCAGAGGTCAAGGTTACTCAATTAAAAGTAGATTTTGGATATATTAAAATAGGAACCAATACCTTTAAACTTGAACCCAAACTTAGAACTGTACTGTTCCCCTGATCTCCCGTGCCACGGACCTAGCAATGGGCCCAGGCAACAGACATTGACCCAGAAGAAGGGGGTGGACAGCTTTGACAAGAGCTACACCAACTCTAACCCTTACCCTAATGCTCATGATTAACTAGTAAGACGTACCTAGCATGTGGTTTCATTTCAGAAGCTCGAGTGGTTTGATTTTAGACGCTTTAATTTGAAGAGCTGACTAGACACTAGCTGTGTCTTGAAAGTATACCATTAGCCTAACTTGATCTTAAAACTATATACTAATGGTATAACCCTAAAGGTGGCTTTGGAGTTGCTGTTGTAGTTATAGCTTGTAGCTGCGGCTAACAATCACTAATTTGTTATTTTTGAGCTGTCATGATGTAGCACGATGCATTTGCTTGTCCCGATGGTTTGTCACAAGAAATTTGATTGTAACTCAAAATGATATGTCGTTGCACCCATCACAACAAGGTAAACTGATGCATCGGCTTGCCACAAAATTTCCAAGTGCGACAAGGTTGAGTTTGCGCACTTGATATTTTTGATGTCATGCTGGTCGTGTGACCACCAAGACGGACACTCTTAACCAGCTTAAAAATGTCAAGCTTTGGGGAATGTCAACATACCTCTACTGGAGAAATTGGATCATGGCAAGCGGCACACTTTGGGGCGTAGATTCTGTGGAAAAATAATATTGTGCACAGTCATATTTTTAAAGGAAAAAAAAAATTAACAAGTAACACAACACAAAATAATATAACAAATGAAAACATTAACATACAAGACATACAAAACATTATTTAGGTCTATCTTTAAAAACAAGTGCTCTGTTCTGCTGTGTTTTTAGGCATAAATGTGTGATGTCAATTTGTACCCTGTGCATAATGTGGCACACTGCATTAATGCAGAAGGATATGCGATTTTTCATTTTGTTGTTAGTGCATTCACCAAAAAGTTCTTGTTACTGCCAAAATCTGACCAGTCATCACGACTGTCATGCACGAGTCTTAATTGTCAGGCTATTTCAATTATGAATGATGGATATGCACAGACTGCCTATTAGCATGAATTAGCATATTATAGATGTTGATTGCAGAGCATTGCTTGTCTTTAAAACAGACTTTGCATATCATGACACTGTAATTGAATATGCCAGTACAAGAAAACCCCAACTCCAATAGCTCCCTTCTGTAAATTATATTTACAAAATATCATTTCTGAAAATGCTTTCACATCACTAAAAAGCATTTCCATGTCTATATCCCAATCATAGTGTCACAATTGAGCTTGTAAGTTGTAGTTTACTTTTTTAGACATTTTTTTTTTTTAAATTTTATTACACTTTAGAGGAGTGATCCTCACGGGTATACCCAACAGTGATAAACACTCTACAAGGGGTACCTCTACAATGACCAGAACGGGGTTGGGAACAATCAGGGGTAGAATACCCTACTCTTTACGATACTGACTGCGATTACATGTACAGGTATGACTCTTCTGTACATGGGACCGACGGTTTTACGTCCCCTCCGAAGGACAACAATCTCTCATGAAATATTAACCCAACTCTAAATACTTCATGTAAGGGGCGGAGAAGATCGAATATCTGACCCAATGCTCCCACCAAGTCAGACAAACATCTTAGCAAAGATTCCGAGATTCCATTCCGGCAAGGCAACCCTCACCGGGAATCGAACCCGGGCCCAATGCGTGCAAGGCGAGATTGCTAACCACTACGCCGCCCCCATTGTTAGATAATTCTTATAGCATATATAATTGCAGAGGGGAGCTCATGGAGTTGGGTTGTTCTTGTACTGGCTGTTTTATTGAACAATGTCTAAAAAAGTCAACTACAAGGTTAAATGTGACACCATGATTGGGATGTAGACATGGAAATGCTTTTTAGTGATGTGAAAGCATTTTCAGAGATTTGTATGCATTTATATTTTGTACTGAAATTGTACTAACTTTCATTTTACAGTACTTTTAAAAGTTTGCAATATTATGCAAATTGTTATTTCTTAACCCTGTATTTTAAATTCAATCATGAATTTGCAACCCCCAAGGAAATACCATGAAATTATCCCAAGCATGTATGTGAAACATGGCAATTAATGTAGTTATCAGAGAACGTTATGCTACATGTAGAGTGATGATATATGTGATGGCTCACCCCGAAATGGGGGACTTAATTGTAGATGATATCAATTTTGATTTTATCATTTTATCTGTTACATCATTTTCAAAGCTTTAAAATGACGCCTTACTTGTTGAAATTGATCAAGGCGGTCAAATTTTACAACAGAAAATCTGCTGGAAATTCTTATTATTTTCTTTATTTTTTGTTGTCTATTTTCATCAGTTTCTCGAAAAGTGTTCTGTCGCAAAGATCCCTTTTCGGGGTGAGTCAACACATATGTTACCCAATAAAATTAAAATATGCTTCTTCTGGAAGACTTTGAACCTGTATCCCTAAAGCAACCTACATGTAAATGTGATCTTATATCAAGCCCTATTTGTCTTTGATAAAAGTTTGTCTCATCTACATGTTAAATACAGTGTGCAGGACAATTTATCTATTTATTATTTATTCATATACATGTACGGCCTAAATTTTCTTTTTCCAAACCAATGTTTGTAATTATACAACACATTGGTCAAAAAGTCAAACAAGTTCCGTAAAGAGAGTTAGTTGAAAAAAATCCACAAAACATTGATTTGAGAGAATTCTGAACTTGCTGTACATGTAGCAGAGATTATTATAATCAGAGTGGGCTCTCATGAAAATACACCCAATTAGGCTACAAAAGTGAGTTTAGCAACACTGTAAAATATAAGTACCAAAAGGCACCATTCTGCACTTCAATAAATCATAACACACCAAGTTGGTCAGCTGGCTCTTATCAAGTCACCACATTGGGCTAAAAAATTGCCTGTTTGGCAACACTGTAAACACTAAAAGACACCACTGAATTGTGCTCTCAATAATCATCTTGCATATCAATCAACAGCAACTTTGGTTGGTGTTATCTTTACTCATAACTAAATTGCATTTAAATACTGCCTTCATAATTCTGTACTTAGTAGTATTGTGCATAGCTTTGCTGCTTTACTGCATGTATTTTTTCCTTTTTTTTTGTGAAGTGCAGTATCCCTTGGTTGTTGGTTCGAGCCTTGGCCGTGGCGGTTTTCCTTGGGCAAGAAACTTAACTCTACTAGCTTTGTGGTTCGGAAGTTACGTTAAGTATGTTATGTACTAGTTGACTCCTTCATGGGGTATGCATAGTAACAAAATAGGCCTATATTGATTGATTAATCCCTATATGGCCCCTTTTGGGAAATGATCATTGAATGCACATTTTCTGATACCAGTATGTACATGTATAGCAAGTGACTCTATGTACAATGTTAGGAAGGAAGCCGAGCTTGCAAAGAAAACTAGATTCGCAAGTTTGAAGTCTCGGTTTTCACAATCCCCTAAAAGTACCTCATCAATGGATCAAGGGCTAAGTATAAAGTGAATTCACAGCTCTTATGAACACATACTGTGCAAGATGAGAAAATAGCATGCGCTTACTTCCCATCATGCATTGCTTCATACGGAATTGTTTGTACAGGAAATGATGTCCATAGTTAGTGATGAAAGATACTTGAAATGCAAGATAACAACAATTATCTTCGATTTTGAGTCATTTCATCACTAACTATTTATATAATTTCCTATACAAACATTCCCATAGGAAGCAATGCATGATGGGAAACATAGCAAGGATGATTTACGTGGAATATGTATACGATGAAAGACATATTTGAAATTAAATAGTTCTTGGCTGCTGGTTATGTCTTGCATTGATAACTACATGTAGATGCTAACAGGCCCGTAGCCAGGATTTTTCAAGGGGGGGGGGGGGGGGGGGGGGGGGGGTTTTTAAAAGGGGCCCTTGGCGGGTTTTTTTAAGGGGGGGGGGGGGGAGGGTGTGCGGATTTTTAAAAGTGGACCTTTTGGAGGAAACCTTTTTGTTTTGGTCGACCATACGCCCCTACCGCACCCCCCCCCTGGCTACAAGCTTGGATATGAAAATGTCAGATCTATAATAATCTAGCCTCTTCCAAATGTAGCCCATCCCTAACCCAGTTGATGGTTCATCATCTAAAATGTCAGATCTATAATAATCTAGTGTCTTCCAAATGTAGCCCATCCCTACCCCAGTTGATGGTTCGTCATCTATACTGGGATGTATGAAAATGTCAGATCTATAATAATCTAGCCTCTTCCAAATGTAGCCCATCCCTACCCCAGTTGATGGTTCGTCATCTATACTGGGATATGAAAATGTCAGATCTATAATAATCTAGCCTCTTCCAAATGTAGCCCATCCCTGCCCCAGTTGATGGTTCGTCATCTATACTGGGATATGAAAATGTCAGATCTATAATAATCTAGTCTCTTCCAAATGTAGCCCATCCCTGCCCCAGTTGATGGTTCGTCATCTATACTGGGATATGCAAATGTCAGATCTATAATAATCTAGCCTCTTCCAAATGTAGCCCATCCCTGCCCCAGTTGATGTGGTTTGTCATCTATACTGGGATATGCAAATGTCAGATCTATAATAATCTAGCCTCTTCCAAATGTAGCCCATCCCTGCCCCAGTTGATGTGGTTTGTCATATAGGCCTACTGGGATATGAAAATGTCAAATCTATAATTGTCCATCATCTTCTATCATAGCTAAGCTTATGGTTTGCAACATGTGGATTAAGGGGATTTAAATGTAACATCTCTCTAGGTTTCTTAAAAGAGTATTGGACAGGTTAACATCTCATTCCTCACTGTCCATTTGCTTTAAACATTTCAAAGCTTTTGCATCATAAAATAATCAAAATTCTGTTTATTTATTTATTCGAACATACATCTTTACAACGATGGCACACACAAATATGCGGTGCGTTCAAGAAAAAGAGATTTTTTTTTTTACAAAATGACTACATTTAAATACATATAGTTAATATAAATATGAAATACAAAGTAAAAGACTGTACAGGTTTCAACTACTCATGCAGCAACGGGTATATTGAACACTGAATGTACAAATGGTATCATGGGCCTTACAATTATAAAGCAAAACAAACAGTTATGGTTTTGGCCTAGTGGAACCAGCTTTCAGGTCTGATCAATAATTTCTGCATCTGCTTTACTAAAGCAAGAACAAATTTATGATTTGGTGCTTTTATCAAGGTCAAAGTTATCTGTGATACGTGCATATTTTTTTAATTCATATAATAAGTTCCCAAACACGTAGCCGAATATAGGCATGCAAATTCCATATCATTGAATTTCTGTATTTCTAGATCTATCCACTTAAAGCAATCAAAATCCTTTCACCTAAAAACTACTGAAGGATGAAAACTAATTGATCTTTTTTTCAAACAACTCAAGTGCAGTGACTTGAAGGAAAACACAATAGCTAATGAATGAAAATTATGATACAAATCTATTTTCTTTTCCAACAAATTATCTGACCTGACTGGAAAAACACAAAAACTTATGAATGAAATTAATACAATAATCTCTTGACAAAATATGACCTCCTACCAAGTAGTTAGTTTCATTCTGTACCTAACTTAAAAGTTAAGACACTACTTGGTTTCTAAATTTGTTTAGTGTTGGCTACTGATATATTCAAATCAAACAAGTGTAAAATTTAACATTCAGTCTTAAAAAAATGGTTATCTAATTTTTAAGGTCACAAAGTCTTTTATTCAAAACTTTTAGTTCTCTGGGGGAAGCGGGTTGGCGCAGCGGTAGTTACCTCGCCTTGCACCAATGAGGTCCCGGGTTCGAGCCCCGTGCCCGGCGCTATATGTGCATTTGGTTTTCAGTCCATGCTCGCTTCCGCAGGTTTTCTCCGGGTCCTCCAGTTTTCCTCCTGTACTAAAACTGAATATTAAAGAAAGATCTAGGACCCCAATGGAAATAAGCTTCATTAGAGGCTTTCTTGGGTTATCCTTGGCCATCAGCCTAAAGAACTCTTTCTTTCTTTCTTTACCTCGACATATAGATACTACATGGAAAACCTAAAGGTATGAGTTTCAAGCTAAAATTAATAAGTGCCAGTACCTGGCTAAATAAACATTGGCATATTGTAAGCTAAATTTCACAATTTGTGAAAATTTTCATGGCCAAACATACACTATTATTCACTACTTGCATGGTTCGCCAATTGCTGGAAGAGCCTCAATTAACAGTCAACTAGTATGTATTCACTTCATGCAAAGATTTTTAAAGACATATATATGGTCATGTGTCGTATGGTGGGACACCCAATTTTGGGAGGACGTTACATTGTGCCAAGTTTTTTTTATGTTTAGCAAAGTGCCACAAGAGAAGTAATTGGCCTATCAATATAAATTTAGGCTTGTTTTAAAGCTTGATTTTTCTTCTTTTCAAAAATGTATTAAGTGTTTCCATAAGTCTTAGCGTTTTTGTTTTACGTAAACAAAACATCAACAATGTCAGAGGTGGAGGAGCCGCGGTACAGGAGCCGCGGTACAGCAACCTATGTTATTTCAATGGGAATGTGGGATTTTGACATGCTGATTATTTTTTTAAATGTTATAAAATGCAAACTACATGAACAATGCACATCATTTTTCTTGCACATCTTAACAACTTACCAAAGTGCAAATATCAACAACTTAAATGAAAATTAGCTGTATTTAGTAACTGATTATCTTTGATTTAATTAGCAGCCGCGAGCAACGAAATAATGGAATTTATTTTTAATTGACACTAGCATATTGCCTCTTGACCAACTAAAATGCATTTCAATCATTCCTATTTAATTCTAATTTGATGACCAAACGTATCCTTTTTCCATAAAATATTGAATAAATGTCAGTTAGTTACTAATCAATTAATAAAATGACTAATTTTACCATTTGGCCACATGGTGGCACAAGCATTTCATACTCAAAATTTCAAGAAAATATACCTCTGCGCAATTAAATACATTTTTAGAAAGCATTTTCTTCAAGGAATCCAAAAATGGCATTAATTAAAAAGTAGAGGCAAGTAGGAAAACAATATGGTTGAACAAAACTTCAAAAAAAATAAAAATTTTACTTAAAAAATGTAAACTTTTGATCACCCTGTATATCATTCGTTTGATAACTTGATGAGTCAAATTATATATGGCTTGAAAGCTTAGAGTTTTGACTTTAAGAATATGCAATGATACAGCATATACCTCTTTCCCTCAAGATTTTTAGCAGGTAATAGAAAAATATAAAAAAAATTTAAAAAATTGTTTTACACCCTATATTTTTTCTTACACACCCTGTATCATCGTAAACAATACAAATATTGAATCTTTAGACCATAAGCTTTCAGAATATGTATGGTTTGCCTATGGTGCTGTGCATAGTTTTCATGCTACAACAACAAATAAAGATACTGGGAAATTTGCTTGATTTTCACAATGTAACGCTAGGGTGTCCCACCATACGACACGTGACCATATGCTTCATGCAAGACCAGTGGTTTTTGAAAATGAGGGAATCAAACTATAAATCGTAATATTATGCAAGTTCCCATTCATCTCGCAAACCAGGTCGAGACTCTCCCCAAAATGGCGAAACTGTGCAATAGGCTAACAAAGGCTTTTTTTTACCAGTGCAGGAGGTGTTGAGACATGGTCTTGGTCTCAAGACCTCTTTTTCAAATCTCTTGTCTTTGATGGTCTTGTTTCAGTCTTTACGGGTTGCGACTACAGCACTGATTTTTACTATTAGTGCAACACAAACGTGCATTACTCGGCTTCTTCAAATAACATTATTAACCATGCACCACTTTCAGGGGTGTGATTGGCCTTTTGGGAAAAAAAGTCCCGGCTGCTGTGAAAAATCCTGCTAAACCAGCGTAACACTGGTCTAGAATGACCCAGATTGGGCTGAAAACAAATAAAATAGCGGAAATTTTGAACCGAATAAATCCTGAAATCTACACAAAAAATCCAGAAATCTGGAAAAATCCAGAAGAATCACACCCCTGCATTTTAGGGGGGCCAAAGTCTCTAATTTTAGTTCCTGACTCATGTTTTCCAAGTCTACTGATTTTAATTTTACTTAACTTACTTATTTGCCAGGCATATTATAACTATCCATAATAGTGTTTCTTGTTTCAAACCTTTTGAGATGTGGATCTGGTAATCCTTTTGAGAAACAAAACTTCTGAATTAGACACACTGGAGTTGATTTAGTACCTCCCAGATTGAAAGGGACCAACAAAAGCTCAACTTCTCAAGTTTGGTCATTTCTGTGCCGTTTTAAATTTTCTCTTGATTTCAATACCGCTTTTCAAGCCTTTCCACAAGTTCTTACAATAAGTGAAATCTAAGCTAGTCCCTTTATAGTTTCTTCCATGATGTCATACACATATGTACTTAAATGTCCCACAGGTGGGGGCGGTCGCGATTTAGTAGAAGCGAGTGATTTGAAGTTTATTCGATGCACAATTTTAACATACATTGTAATCATGAAAATCACACGAGCGATACCGTGGAAGGTTAATTGATCAAATATGGCAGTAACGAGGCATGGCCATCGTCGTCTGATGTCCCATATACAATAAACAAATGAAGATGAAACATGTAACAAATATAATAATAAGAACATGCGGACATGCATCAAAATTCAAAGTAAACTTGAATAAGACACACAACCAGCATGCAAAAGTCAACTATACTTAAAAAATAAAAGACAATTCCTGACAATTTGACAAGATGCATGCATGCATGATAAGTGTTATGAACAAATAATTTGGCTAAGGTCCACATTAAACAAATACAAATTAGTTCACTTGACAAAAAATAAACATACTGATGTTGAACAAAATCTACATATAATATAAACTCCCGGTCAAAAGAGTTTGCGCACACTTAAATACGGGCAAAAACGTAATTATTAAATCAATCGACCAGGACTCTGAAAAAATTCATGTTTTTTAAATGCTTAATGTATCCATTACTAGTTATTTATGTTTCCTCTGATATTTGATCTTCCATAACCATAACAATGGTTGATTTCCTGGATCATATACAAATACACCACACCCATTTTTTGATATACTATGTAGCTTATTATTCAATGCTCGTTATCCCCGTGTACCCGTAATGAACATTTTCAGGTAATAAGTTTTCCAACAAAGGTGCAGTTATGTATTTAAACTCCGGTTTTTATGTGCAGAAGAAAGTATACAATATGTTTAGCACACCATATCTTTAAATGCGGTAAATGCAATTCTTGTTGAGTTTTTTTAGATCTATGTATGTAAAACATAAATCTGAAAAAACATGGCGCAAATGATTCTCGAGATATGGCTGGTGAAAGGTTTTGTGCGCAAACACTTTTTACCGGGAGTGTATATTACCAATTTTGTGTATTCTAAACTAAAATAAGTTCAACAGGCAACTTGCCAAGTACACAAGTTTTCATTAGGTGTCAACAGTGTTCAAAATACAGGGGTTTTACATTCACAAATGCAAGTTGCAATTGCTCGGTGCATGTAAATTTTGCCTGTGCATTCAAGTTTTGTGTTTTTCAGCCAATTTTTGGTGAATTATCTCATTTGTGCATGTAACTTTTAGGATCAACTACACCCCCCACCCCCCACCCCACTGCCAAGGAATAACCCCTTGTGAACAGCGATCAAAATTCTGGTTGTCCAGTTACCCGGGACAACCAAATCTAGCGCCGGACAACCAAAATTATACCAAAACCAAACTGTATGCAGCAGCCCATGAAGGAGCATTCGCACAGGGGACCCACAGCTTTACGTGACTGTCCGACCACGGAGCAAGTAGAGTAAAGTTTCTTGCCCAAGGAAACGAAAACCGCCCGGCCCGGGGCTCGAACCCACAATCTCTGTATTACGAGACCCGTGCTCTAACCGCTCGGCCACGCTCCCCTCATATATATAGCTTTGCTGCTTAACTACATTTTTTTGTGGAGTGTAAGTATCCCTAGGTTGTTGGTTTGAGCCTTGGGCCTTGGGTTTTCCTTGGACAAGACCCGGGGGTACTCAAATTTGGTTTTGGTAGAGGTGTACCGCTGGAAAATGTGAAGTACAACCCATGTATATACCAATTTTCAAGAAAAAGGGACCCATCCATGTACCAAATACCCAAAATTTGGTTCAAATTTATACAAAAATAATTTGGCATGAATTTAGGCTGATTTTTGTTTGGAATATAGAAAAATATCCAAAAGTTGCCCCATTTTGACGCAAATTTCATTAGGCCTACATATACTGTAAAGCATGAAAATTTCGCTAGTATCACAATTCGCTAAATTAAAATGCCGCTAAATTAATTGTTAACATAGCATTGATAGCAAGATGATTCAAATTAGTGAAATTAAAATGCACCCAAAAAGTGAGGGTTTCCAAATTCGCTTAATTTTAATGCCGTGAAATTAAAGTGCTTTACAGTATTGAAAAACAAACCCATCAAAATACCACATTTTTCAAAGAAAAAGGACCCATTGGCATACCAGACAGCCTGATTTTGCTACCAAAGTTTGCGGCACATCCCTGTAATCACTTCTATACTAAGTACCCCTCGCCGGGGACAAGACACTGAATTCACTCTACTTGCTCTGTGGTTCGGAAGTTATGTGAAGCCGTTGGTCCCCTGTACTAAAAGACGCCTTCATGGGGTATGAATATCATGCAAGTACAATGTAGGCATATATTGATTGATTGATTGATTGATCCCTATATGGCCCCTTCTTGGAAATGATCATTGAATGCACATTTTCTGATACCAGTATATAGGAATAAAGCCCAGCTTGCAAAGAAACTTAAGATTCGTAAATTAGAAATCTTGGTTTTCACAATCCCCTAAAAGTACCTCCTAAGGTAAGTTATCAATGGATCAAGGGCTAAGTATAAAGTGAATTTACAGCTCTTATGAACACATTCTGCACAAGATGAGAAAATAGCATACGCTTACTTCCCATCATGCATTGCTTCATACGGAATTGTTTACAGGAAATGATTAACCTAACGATGTGTGTAGTTAGTGATGAAACATGCAAGATTACAACAATTATCTTTGATTTTGAGTCATTTCATCACTAACTATTTATATAATTTTCTATACAAACAATCCCATAGGAAGCAATGCATGATAGTAAACAGAGCAAGGATGATTGAATTGGAATATGTGAACGATGAAAGACGTATTTGAAACTAAATAATTCTTGGCTGCTGGTTATGTATTGCATTGATGACTACATGTAGATGCTAACAGGCCCGTAGCCAGGATTTTTTCAAGGGGGAGGGTACGAATTTTTAAAAATTAGACCTTTTGGAGGAAACATTTTCCTTTTGGTCGACCCTACGCCCCGCCCCAACCGCACCCCCCCTCCCACCCCCGGCTACAGGCTTGGATATGAAAATGTCAGATCTATAATAATCTAGCCTCTTCCAAATGTAGCCCATCCCTACCCCAGTTGATGGTTTGTCATCTATACTGGGATATGTAAATGTCAGATCTATAATAATC
>JXSR01S013558.1:51245-63914 GCA_000969725.1 Ophiothrix spiculata
TTTAATCTGGCACAATTAAATTTAGAAAGAGGGAAAAATTTGTATTTTCCAAAATAGAAAATTAATATAATGAACGCATGCTTGTTTGATTGAAAGCTATATTTTCTAGAATCATGAAAAAATCGTTGAGACTTTATATCTTTGAACAAGCATTAAAAAAAAGTTTTGAAAAACAGCCAAAAATATTTTGATAAAAATTATTTCTACTTAAAAGTGAGAGAACAAACAATCAATATATTCTGTGATTTCCTCATCAAAATTGGCTCTATAAAAGCGATATCCTTTGAGTGATTTTGGGGATGAATATACAGACAAAAGTTGGTTTGCTTATGAGTTGGTATTGTTTGGCAAGAATGATGTGTTTAACTTGAATCATCGAGTGTTAGCAGTCATACATGGATAATTACATTAACAGAATCTGCTATCATTTGTTAAAACATCAAGTTATCATTATAACTACAATCATATCCTTAAATAACTCTGTAATACAAAATATTTTGGATGTTGGAACCTGATTAATATGATAAAATACATTTCAAAGGTAACATTTCTGATGAAACTAGAAATTCAACCTTGGACTTGATTTTTGACTATGCTCATGATCAGCTTCAACGGCCCGTATCTTGTAATTTACTATGACGACCTTAAGGTACCTTTCGATATAACGGGTCACATATTAGCCCAAGTACATTCAGTGTTGCATCAATGCCAGGATGCAAGCTTGCACATCACATAAAAATTCAAAATTGCAGAGTCAATGCATGCAGTGCAGGCTTGTTTTAAAATGTGTGCGAACTTGTAGCAAACACAATAGTTGCAAAAAGTGTGCAAGCCATAAACTGTGAATGTAACAGCATGCCAACTCTATGTGAGATTGTTCTGCCTTAATTTATAGGGTGAGTTAATTTTTCCTGACAATGCATTTTAGTACGGGACATATAACATTTCATTTTTTACATTTTATCCTGAGTTTAATCTGGCACAATTAAATTTAGAAAGAGGGAAAAATTTGTATTTTCCAAAATAGAAAATTAATATAATGAACGCATGCTTGTTTGATTGAAAGCTATATTTTCTAGAATCATGAAAAAATCGTTGAGACTTTATATCTTTGAACAAGCATTAAAAAAAAGTTTTGAAAAACAGCCAAAAATATTTTGATAAAAATTATTTCTACTTAAAAGTGAGAGAACAAACAATCAATATATTCTGTGATTTCCTCATCAAAATTGGCTCTATAAAAGCGATATCCTTTGAGTGATTTTGGGGATGAATATACAGACAAAAGTTGGTTTGCTTATGAGTTGGTATTGTTTGGCAAGAATGATGTGTTTAACTTGAATCATCGAGTGTTAGCAGTCATACATGGATAATTACATTAACAGAATCTGCTATCATTTGTTAAAACATCAAGTTATCATTATAACTACAATCATATCCTTAAATTACTCTGTATACAAAATATGTCATACCTTGTTATAAATGTAAGTTATATTTCCAATGGCAAGATCTACTGTATTAATTTGGTCATCGAACCTGGGAAGCTGAAAAAATGTGGAAATGTCTATAAATTAAATATTTGTTTAATATAATAACTTTATATTTGGCCAAATAAAAAAATAGTTTGACCCAAAGCTCACGAGTGGCTTAAAAATTAAAGTGGAATGCAATTTTGTATTCTTTATTTTAATTTCCAAGTGTTTTCTTTTTATAGAGGACTACATGGGTAAAAATCGACACGGGCAAAACTTGCCTTATTATCCTGAGACATTCCAACATTTGGGTTCTTAACGAGCGACAGACTTTTTTAAGAATTATCATTTTATCTGTCGACATGCGACTTTTTGTGAAAATATAAAAATGGACACGCGACGGGACGATTCTACGGGAATCAAAAATTTCAAAAGTGTCCGATTTTGTTCAAAATGGTCTCAAATTGTTCGTCTTGTAAAACTGTCTGTACAAAGTAATATTTTCCAATGTCTACGTTCAACTGTTGCTATGGTTACAGGTCAATATGAAGTTTTTGTTATTTGCACCGATGGGACTATGAAGTTTTTCTTGATACCATAGAAACGATTGATCGAAGACGTTTGAAAATATTACTTTATGTAGACAGTTTTGCAAGAAGAACAAATTGAGACCATTTTGAACAAAATCGGATACTTATAAAATTTTCGATCCCCATAGGCCCAACATGTGACCCCTGTAATCACCTTTCATGTTTTCAGTTATATCTCAACATCCCCATATCAGATATGGGTCAAAGTATACTTTTCCTGCTTCCTTATGACGAGAGGAACATGTTAGAATGGTTTAAAACAAAATTTGACCAATTTTGAAATTTTCCCCTGCAATGACTTTTACCCCCTCCTGCAGGGTCCCATGCAACAGACTGATTTTGTGCCCACCTTAGTGTTGTTATCCATGGTCCATAGAACCCAAATAGATAGGACACATTAAAAACATTTCTTTTGCAGTTTTACCCCTAAAATGGGGTTTTGCTCCCTAGGTATGACTCTTTTCTTTTCTTTTTCTTGATCATGTCACATTTATTTGAAGGAATGTAGCAAGCACATGTTAAACTGATGATGTGTAACGTAATAAATTCAATCTATTTCTTGTTGAGGTGTAGGATCTGATCACATTTTCATCCCCATGGCTCTTTATAGTTTTTGGAGATATGGCATAAAACGTAAAAGTAATTGGTAACAGCCTCATCCCCAGTGTTGCATACTCATGTTTGCCTTTGAAAAGTACAGAAGAAGCAACCAAAGAAATAAACCTAACAAAATGCATTTTAGAGGCCAAGGTCAATTAGTTAAAAGTAAATTATATACATGTTGAAACAGGAGCCTTCACCTTTAACATAGCTCACTTACCCGAATGAAGTTACTGTTTACAGCCAGACCATTATTTGGCGGAACACAGCCATGGCATGTAGTATTGGCGACATTTAATGCATTAGAAACATTCTGGAGCTGGAGAGTAAGATTCTCTCCATAGGATATCAAAAAGTGTCGAGATGCATTCAAACTTCGTAAAGTATTACTTGTGTCATTCAAATCTAGGAAAGAGTTGATCAAGAATAAAGATGACTTAGATGATGTTTGATTAATTATATTTATGTAGGACAGGGTTGTCACTACACCGGGCGGTGACGGGCGGGACCACCCGGCACTCTTAATTTTCACCCGGCTCTCAGGATGATATTGAGTCAAAATACCTGGCACTCAAGGCTCAAAAGTTACAAAATCATTGAAGAATCAATAAAAAATGACAATTATTATCAACATTTCTATTGTCTTACTATTTCACACAAATTTTACCCGGCACTAAAAGTTGCCTGGTGACAACCCTGAAGTAGGATATTAAAAAAGTGGAAATTCCTCTGAGTAAACTTGCTTGTTCCAATACATGCCTTATTATTTCTATCTTGAAAGTAAGTTTTGACCGTAATGACATACTGCACTCATATCTGAGAGTCTAACATATTGAGCACCAACTGGTGAAATTTGCACCACGTTAATTATTCATGAGGTAAAAATTAATCATGCTCTTTAATGGTAAATTTACATGCTAATGCTTATTTTATTTATGAAAACTAATAAAACTATCATATTTTTATATTTCGTTTCAAATTTATCTTTGACTTAGTAATTATTACCTTAAATAATATGCTTGGTTCAAAAGTCATGCTCATTGGGGGCACTCTAGATAAAATTCAACAATAGAGCAACTACTGCAAATACACCCCAAAACTCAAAAAAAGTTTTTCAAAATGGCTTCTCTTGTGCACTCTTAGAGTTAATGAGCACTTTGTAAGTATGACGTATTTAATGATAAAATTACATAACGTTTTCAACCTTATTAAAGCCATCAACAACTGATGAATATGTATACTTTTCATTTATATTTTAGTACAAATGTCAAATGTTAACTTTCAGGGTGCCAACACCACACATTATAGACAACATATTATATTATATTATAATTATATTATATTATTATACTCATAATTCTTGTTTGCCTAAATAAGTTTTGACTAAAAATTTAAAATTCAAAAGTGGCTTATAACTTAAATGAGTTTAACGACTAATTAATACTGAACATGAAAGAACCTATTTTAGCTTTGGAAATAAACTTAAAAGCTAACTTACTTCACAGAAGTTGAATAAGATAAGTATTGTTTACAACTGGCTTAACTTTTTAAGATATGACAGTTTGCTAGAATGATGACGATATTGTATGGAGTCAAATTTAAGTCAAAAGGCTTTGTTTACATTGTGTTGTGAATAACTCACCATGTGTCAAGTTTTCAAACTCATCAAACAAAGCCTGAACTTTAACCTCATCCATTAGATAGAGCTGAATTGGTTCTCCTATCAATACACTAGCATCTAAAGTGATAGAAAAATTATATTATTAAATTAAAATATTATGTTAAGTATATAAGTAAAAATGGAAAAATATGTTTTTAATGATCTGTACCAACCTCAGAAGTTTATTTTTACAAATCTTTCATTATAAAAATGATTAAAAGTTTTCACAAATCAGAAGAGATTAAAGTTTCCTAATGTTCAAAAAAGACGAGACAAATTTCTTCATGTGAGAGCAAGAAAGTTGTATCTGCAAAGGCTGCCATTTTATGCTATGTTTATTAAGCACATTGTCATAAGAATGCCAAAAATCTCTCAAAATGTCCTTGTCTTATGTCAGTAGCTCTTGAAATGATTCTTCTGGTGATGAAAAATGCCATCTATTGCAGATATGACTTTCTTCAACAAGATGAAATCGTCATGTGAGTGCAAGAAACTTTCTTGCACTCACATGACGATTTTATCGTGTGTAACTTATACTTCTTACGAAGCACGGAAAAACATTCCAACATATCCTGAAGCTATGTAATGCTATATTTGGATATCTGCCACAGATTTGGAGAAGAGATTTGGAGAAGAGATCCGGGACATCAGATATGCGTGTAATGGCGTCGTCAGTCATGGAACTCAAATTTGGGGCATATGGGTCTGATATGGGTACACTAGGTTCCCACCAAAACATATCAAGGCACCCAGATTCTAATCTTCTAATCATCATATACACCAAACAGCCAACATCAACAACAATGGCGAAACAATTGTCCGACTTACATTTTAAATCCAATAATGTCAGAGATTCTGCATACTTGTACTCATCTTGCATGATGTGACTTGCTTGCTGCATGGCAAAGAGTGAAAAGATACAAAAGAGAAATATATAAATCCACAAGAATATAAAAGTTATTCTTTTCTCACAACATAAAATTATGGTCACCTTGGTGAGCTTTGATCCGCAGGGAGTGCTATTGGGAAGAGTAAGAAATGCTGGCCTGATCTTGATTGGCTAAGTGTCTCAAAAGATGGATGTATACACTGGGAGCTGGTGTCGGCCACCGTCTCTGTTGAGGGAGCTCTGATGGATCTTGATATGTGCTGCTTCTCTGACGCCCCTAGTAAACCAATCTTTGTGTCTTCAGGGGGCAGACAATGTCCGATATTGGTGTGGATATTGATGGGGGATTCTTACCTAGAGTGATGTTCTTTGAATCTAGTATATACCACAGTAAGTCAAATAATTGGTTTTCCAATTATACGCATTAGTTTGCAAATTGGAATCAAATCAATTACGGGCAAGATATACACAAACACTTCTGGCGAAATGCTTATGGCACGCAACAGTCATCTTTCACCGCTGGCTACAGTATAACACTAATTTGAGAACATATATAAAAATGGTATAGGTATCTTGAGCTGAAAATATTGACAACTGCTGTTGACACAAAGCATTTTAGTAATTAACCATTTTGCATGTTTAACTGAGAAAAAGTGAGCTATTGTGACACTTTAACACAATGTTTTGACAGTTTTAATACAGTGGAAACTCTTTATAACAAAGTTGCTGGGGACAGACAAATTACTTCTTTATATCCAAAATTGTGTTATATCAGGGTTTTAAAAACAATAAAAAAAAAAGAAAATTAGTTAAAATGGTACAGGAGAAATAATTCTTTATAACAGGGTTTTTCTTATATCAGATTTTGTTATAATGAGTTTCTACTGTATTTTGCTTGAACCTTTCAAATCCATCCATACCTTAACAGTGCCATTAAGAAATGTCTGTAGATCCCCAAATATATCTATAGAAGTTTGTAAAGTGGTGTCTTGGGCTCTTGTCATGAATTTATTGGATTTATCAATACACACAGCACCAGCACTGCAAAGAAAAGAAAAAAGTTAAGGAGACACAGAGTGTGTTGAGAAATATGACCTGTCATATCTACAGGTACCTTAAGGATCCCAAAATCAAACGTAACATTTTGGTCTCATCAAAAAGCTGAGATTGTAAGCTTTAAAATGACACCTTGAGTTTGATTATTGGATGTTTGGTTGCAAAGTTACACCCAATTTGGTAAAGAGCATCAAGCTGATTCAGAAAACTATAGTTCTGTGAAAATTGAATTTAACATAAACAATATAAAACTTGGATGGAGAAAGGATTTTAACTGTTATTTACCACATTTTTCTCATGTTCTGGATTAATATGATAGAAAACACTTCAAAAGTAACGTTTCTGATGAAATTAGAAATTTGACCTTGGACGTGAATTTTGACTTTCAATGGCCCATAGCCCATAGCATGTAATTTACTTTGCCAACCTTAAGGTACCTATAGACATGATGAGTCACAAATAGCCTTCTATATTCACTAATTGTACAGATCGCCATTTGCGGGGAGCACCTCGATTTGACAGTCAATTAAACTAGTATGTTATATAACAATGTATTCACTTCATGAAAGGTCAGTGGTTTTTGAAAGAGAGAATCAAACTGTTAATTGCAATATTATGTAAGTTCCCATTCAGCTTGCAAGCCAGATCGAGGCTCTCCCAAAAATGGCAAAACCGTGCAATACTCTAATAAAAATGTGCTTCAGAGTTTCACAATTTTAACTAGATTTCCGATGTTATAAGACAAGTCATAGTTTTCAACAAAAAATAAGAGATACCGAGTGGTATTATTCAGTCAACGCTACTTAACCGGAGCCCTCTACTTTGTCTCAAAGAATTTCTGATTTGTACAACAAAATCGTTTATAGTTTTCAACAAAAATTGAGATATTGAGTGGTATTATGCAGGTGTTATGGCTGAATCATCATGTTTATCATATCATATCATATCATAATTTATTTCTTCCACATATGCAAAATTACAGTAACAATATATCAAAAATAGTACATAACATTGTATACTGAAAAAATAACTTTGTGGAGGAGGACTGGGAAATAAGCATAAAGCCTGTCGAGTCCAAGACTCCAAGTATCTTTAAATTAATTACACATAAATAATCAAATATAATGAATGCACACCATCCTCTCTATCCACAATGCGATGGCCACAGAGTTTGGCTCAGTATGGCATGTTTAGTAAAGTACTATCAAAAATCCTAACATATCTGATTGTTGTGAATCTGTTGAACAACTAGATAACTGTGAGAAAACCATTTACATCACAGCTTATCATAATAACCATATGTATTATATCATAATGTGTCCCAAAAAGGGACCCAAAATGACAATTTTCATTGTAAATAAGTTCACACAATACTATGGAGATATGTTATGCCCAAACTTTTTCTTAAGCAAGCGCCGGGCGATTTTTACCCTATGGTTCTATGACTTTTTGCGCCACGATGGGACAGAAAAAAATGAGATTGGGGAAGAAAATGATTGATAACATAGACATTTTTGCAAAACAATACATAATCATCAGAAGAGAATCAAGCAAGTTCTTCTTTTACTGGTAAATTCTTGATTTCTAAATCATAATCAGTATTAAAATTTTCTGAAATACTGGTTCTCTGGAAATTTTAGGTCCAAGAGACATCCTTCTCAGATTGCTGGCACCTAATCCATGTTGGCTTAAGAAAAACCTTGGTTATGCCATTTAAATCTAATGCAAATAACTGATGTTGATAACAAATTGACAGTGCCAACTTTTGCAAACTCATATAAGCTCTGTTTTGCTAGCACACTTCATGTAGCTTTTATTGTCTGCAATTTCCTGTTCAGTATTGAGCACAATATGTTATTAGTTTGTCATGTAAATGGTTGCCAACTAGCATGGTTTGGGTAAAAAAAAGGGGGGGGGGTTGCTTGACAACACCGACCGACCTTATTTTTGAAATTTAAAAAGGGGGTCCTTTTTTCTATTAAGGGAAGATCTGCACCAAAAATTGGGTTTTTTTTTTATTGAAGATGGTATGAACTTCATATTTGATGTCTAGGATACTTGGGTGACCAAAAAAAAAGAGGAAAAAAAACACAAAAAAAACCCTAATTTGCATATTTAATTGGTGGCCATCTTGGATTGTTGGTGTCGGATTTCAAAAAAATTAATCTCCCAAACCGTAGATGCTAGAGACTTCATTCTTTTTTAAATGAAAGAGAAAAGGAAGACTAAAAAAAGTATGGAATTAAGATTTTTTTCTTATGACTAAGTTTTTTTAATAGCAAAAATAAATCCTACTTTGATCCAAAAATGTCATTTTTGGATCAAAATAAGTGCACCGTATGCATTAAAACCCAACGTATGCAAAAACGAACAAAAATCTAATTCCATACTTTTTTTTAGTTTTCCTTCTCTCTTTCATTTAAAAAAAGAATGAAGTCTCTATCATCTTCGGTTGGGGAGATTAACTCTTTTGAATTCCGACACCAAAAATCCAAGATGGCCGCAAAAAACAATTTTTGGTGAAGATCTTCCCCTGCAGAAAAGAATACTGAACCTACTTTTGGAAATTCCTAAATAGTATTTTCTTTTTCCTAAACACGGAACTACATCTCCACAGTTGAAATTGATTCTGGCATAACTTGATTGTACCCAATGCCCCCAATTTGAGCCCTGATGCTGATGACAACATTACATTTGGCATTTCTAGGCAGTTTAGTACGTCCTGTATATCTATCTAATCACCAATCATACCATAGAACAGCTAACGACACTGCCAGTCCAATACTCAAAGAGATATGTCTGCAACGCAAGTTAGAGCTACATGTTTCTTGTTCTCGTTTCCCTCCACAGTTACCCCAGCAACGGCAACAACAGAAGATAAGAGCTATCCATGGCAGTAGGATCACAAATAGTATCCCGATGGTGAAACAGATGATGACACCCACAAAATTACTCATGCCCTGAAATAAATCAAAATGAAAATCTTTCATATTTTTCAAACCATGTGTTGTGGAAAATGTTCCAAATATCAGCCTGTCCTAAATCATAGAGCAGACCGTTGTAAGAAAAAAGTTTGAAAAAATGTAATTAGTGAACGATATTATATTTTTGGTTAAAAAAGTTTTAAAAAAATAATTTGCATATTTAATTGATTACATAATCTGATTAATTCTATTGTGTTAATTAACAATTAACCTCACAGCAGTTATTTAAAAACTCGCAGTAGATTTTTAGGTAATATCTTAAAGGTTACAAAAACGGCAAGAAAAGTTTAAGCAGACCTGGTTCATTGCCCGGACTTTTTATTAATTTTTTGACAAAAATACTCTATAACAAGAAATGTGGGTCCTCAAAAATGTTTTGATTAGACCTAGAATAAGGTATTGAACTATCAAATTTGTTATCATAATGTAATTTCACATTTTTTCCCCTCAAAAAATGCTAATTTTAGATCATAATACATCATTTTCAGCCCAATTTTTTAGAATTTCATTATTGGTAGCGCTATACATTTTTTGAATTATATGCTTATTGCATATGTTAATTTAACATGAATAAAATTTATTTCTGATCTCTTTTGCCTTATCCATGTGTCTTGCTAAGGCTCATAGATTCTTAAAACTCGGAAACAAAAGTAAAAAACTTGAATATTACCAGCTTTCTTACCAGAAAAACTTCCTCCTTAACATCCAGAGAGGAGTCTGTGGTAGCAAGTTCCACAAGATGTTCAGCGTAATCTGTTACACAAAAAAGAGAACATTGAACATCAGTTATTGCTGGATTTTTTATTGGGCTAAATTGGCAGAGGCCCTGGGCTTAAGGTACAAGGGGCCTTTGATCATGGCAGAAAATGAGGAAGAAGAGAAAGAAGACAGAAAAAAGAAAAAGGGGAAAATAAAGAAAGTGCAAAGCTTCCCCCCTCATCAAGTTATTACAGAAAATCTGTGGGCAGTGGAAAAAAAAGAAAATACATAAATACATAAAATCATTCAGAACCACAGCTTAAATACAGTTTTATGAAGGGACCTGTTTTTCAATGACTGAGATCATTGTATTCAATACAGAAATTCATTGAAAAAAAGAAAGCCTGAGTGTACCGAACAAAAGTTCAATGTGATTTACAGTGTACAAAAGAACCTTGCCCCCTGGGGCCTATTTCACAAAAATTATTTTTTGCGATGGTTTCAAAAACTCTCGCAAACTACAATCCATCGCAAATACCATTTGCAATGATTTTTCCATTTCACTAACATCATTTCACTTTTAATCTTCATGGACGTCTGAGACTATAGCAAATTTTGCAAATCCAAATATGGTGCGAAATAAAATCATGTGATATCAAGAATTTTCGATGACTTCCATTTGTGATGGGGGTTTTTTGGAAGCTCATAAGCACCGCCAAGATAAGCATCACAAACAAAATCATTGCAAATACTTTGCAATGATTTTTTACATCGCTAAATCTTAGTGAAATCGGTTTCGTGAAATCCATCGCAAATTTGCGATGATCTTTCACGTTTGCAATGAAGTTCGGCATTTGCGATGGATTTAGATGTTAGTGAAATATGCCCCCGGTTCGCCATCAGAGACTTTGCCCCTGGGCCCCAACATGGCCCACCTTAAGTGGTTCCATTGACCACATGTCAAGCAGGTCCCTAAGGAATTTCAATTATACTCATACCCCATAACCACATTTTTAAGCTGGTGTTCTACCCATTTTCCTGACTGAATGTTTCCCTATTTAAAATTATAGTGTATTTAGTAGGCCCTTTATCTTCACTACCTGCTGGTAGCATTTTTCTATGAAATTTGGTAATGATATGCCAAATTTAGCTCGCTTTGCTTGCAACTTTGATGGAAGATTTTGCTAGCTTCATTTGCATATATTAAATATATTTTATAGTAAATAGTAATTCAAACTACACAAGACATATCTAGAGAGATTTTCAACCTGACTAGCTCCCTTTAAAACATTTGATTTCAAATGTGTCCTACCTAAAAAAAGCTCCACATAGCTCAAACCGTGGAAAAAGAGAGATAAAATATGTCCCTGGTCCATGTATGTTTCAAATTTGACACAATTTGACATATAATTTGAATATTTTGACACCCTGAATTTTAGCCTGGCCCAGAAATCTGGAACAAAAATCAGTGATGTTAGAGGGTCACTTCTGGGGTAGAGAGGAGCCACAATCATTTTTCCAGTAGAATATTTTACTTTTGGTAGACAAACACAAATTTCAGTATTCAGCTTAAAATCTCTCCTTTTCCAAAACTTTTTGTGCGTTTTCCCCTTTCATTTTTTCATCATTTCTGTTTTTTTTATTATCACATCCTTTCCCTGGAACTTATATTATTATTGCATATTGTTAAAACTGTATACATTTTGTTTCCTGGATACAAGCCACTTTTGGCAGAAAAATAACTTGACTACTATTTATCCAATATAAACATTTGATTTAGTATGGTACTTATCCAAACACATTAACCAGATTTATGAGACATCTATTTGGAAGGCTCAGCATCAATTATATGACAAATGTAACTAAACAAAGAACGAAGTTTATCTGGAGCCAAGATCATCTAACTTTTTAAATTAAAATCAATTCTAAATCAAAAAACAATTTAACACAATTTTGTAAACATATCTGATTTTTGAAATTGGTATAAAATGTTTAAATTACCATGAAACCGATGATTTGAAACCAGTTTTAATTTGTATAGTCAACAAGTACTACACAACATAAATTTGATTTTTTTTTTAAATTTAAAAATGATCTTAAAGATATATGATTTTGGTCCCTGGTATATCATTCCTCTACTCGCCACCCCTTGATATGTCTGCACCCGAGCTGGCAGGGCACTCATGGGTCTGTAAAAGACACAAGAAAATCGGCGCTAATCAAAGATTACTATTATTTCTTACGTGTATCTTGAATATACTTACTTTATTAACCCAAAAGAGAAAAAAAAAATGTTTTTCTTCAACCAGTAAAATAGTCTTAAAAATACAATATCGAACTTGCTCGACATAATGCCATAGTTTTCCCATAAGCCATTGCGAATTTATAAAGAGATACATAAGATTTTACCTTAACTGTATGGGACAGTTCATGTTCATCTAACAAGGTATATGTTTCATAAATATGCAATAGATAGCTAGTGTTTGTCTAAAATTTGTATAAGGTGGGATTTTAACATCATTGGGGGGGAGGGGGTAACTGAGTACTCTGACTGGGTTACCACCCACGTTATCAAAAAGGACGACACCTGGACAGGTTTCGAGACTTGCAATATGTGATGGCTCACCCCGAAAGGGGGGACTTTGCAGATGATATCAATTTTGATTTTATCATTTCATCTGTTGCAGCATTTTCTAATCTTTAAAATGACACCTTACTT
>JXSR01S013558.1:109381-125248 GCA_000969725.1 Ophiothrix spiculata
ATTGTAGGGGGCGACATTTACGGGGGGCGAGATGTCTTGTATCCATTTTGACAAGCCCTACCCGAAAATTGCAGTATTGGAAGAAATAAAGGCACTGGAAGGTTTTTGTGGACAAAAGAACGTAAAACATGCTATTGGCACCCGATTTTTCGGAATGAGCGATATCTTTCCATTGATACCAAAATGAATTAAATTGGTTAAAAAAGGATGTCATATTGACGTAATAAAGCATGGAGCATTCCAAGCCAACAGTGTATTGTTTTGCAAAATCTATACCCCTTTTCATGTATCAATTTAAAAGTGTCTAGCTTGCTCTTATATCAGAAAAATGGCACAGTCACTAATACTTCACCTCACTAATGAGCCAGACTGACTTTAAGATAAAGTTAAGCCATGACACAACAATTACTTACAACATTAGGAAATTGCCACAGCAGTTGCTAGCTGATGATCTGTGTTTTGGGTCTACATCTCTAGCAACCACAGAACCCATAATCAAAGCAATGAAGAATATTCCAAATGTGAGAAAGCAAAGCAAGGATAATGCCAGCATGCCATAATCTCTGAAATGGAAAAAAATGTAAACAGAAAACTTTTAACTCCGACTGTCAGACTATTTGTTCTAATATTTCAACATTGTTATTTTTATTTACAAAAGATTTTTAGGTGCCACAATAGTAATTCCTTGCCTTATGGCTAAGAGTTCACCCTGTTGTAATACTATCAAGACAGTATAATGTTTTGTATTCCTTGTTGTTCCAATAATTTTTTGTTCTTTTTTGGTCAAGGTGTACTTAATCAATTGGCTTAAACAATTAAATTTACCTGTACATGTCATATTCATCTGTGATTGAAAGTCTGTCTTTCATAAATTCTTCATAATCCTCGAGGTCTGACAAAACCTGGGCAAAATAATCAACAAAGATGCAAAATGGCAGTGTCTAATAATTAACTTTCAAATTAACTTTTGATTCTTAATTTTGAACTTTGCAACTGCTCCATATATAATGTATATTAACTGATATTCTTTGGATTCCTGGGATCAAGTGCACTTAAGTCATTCTGAAATTTCAGGGCTAGATAGTGTTAAAAACCATGACTAAGGTTTGTATTTCCATTTAATTGGTTAGTGTTACGTTTAAGCTATATCTTTTGTAAGATCTAAAGTATACTTTTACTTATTATTACTTTTTTGCAATGAAATTATAAACGGTACAAGTGTAATTAAGGCGATGCAGCAAAATTGGGCCACAACTTTGTGTGGCCCACCACAAAAGCTTTGTTTTTCCAAGATGCCCATCGTAGGCTTGATTATGCATCTACATCTACATTTAAATATATACTAGATAAAGTTGCCGAAGAGGCAATATCTAATTGAGAACATATAAAATCTTAAGGTACATATCAAGCCTATAGTGTGGTCATCATTGAAAATCAAAGCTGTCCCGCCAGTCGCGCAAAGTTGTGGCGTAATTTAGCTCCAGCGCCAAAGACTTACAGTAAGAAGTTGTTCTTCAGCACCTTGATATACTTCTGCAATGGATTCTCCTACCGAGTCAATAACAGTCTCAATGTCACTGACAGGCTCTGCAGCTGCAGTGTCTAGATCAATGGAAACCTGCTCAAGGACTTCTTTATCCTGCAAAAGAAATCCAACAATTGATATAAGATGAAATATTATGCTTGTTAAAACCAGTAAATTAGTTTTTAAACTTACATGATATTTCATCCTTTACTTCGGAGGACTTCGTCAGATCTAGTCATCTGATCCATTTTCTCGGGTAACTTCCATGAAGTCTTTTTACAAGTCGTCAAAAGTGAATCATATACGTGAGAGAGAAAATATGTCCTCTCTGTTCTTGGTCTCTTTCCTCTTTTGTATTTCCATAACTTCAAGAATTTCTGAAGATTTCTTGTGGTGCTCTTTACCGAGGATTTTATGGTTTTCCCAATCAACAATGTAGTTTGCTCACGCGATATGCATAATAAAAAATAAATATCAAGAACTAAATCTACATTTTGTAGTGTAAAATTTGATTTTAAAAAAATATGCAAAGCATATAGTTGTAAATTGATTGGAAGTATTTCAACATTTTTCTATCTATATTCATGAAACTAATATAAGGCTAAAATAAAATTCGAGACAGAACCAAAACCTAAAAAACTATTGCATTACAAACCTGTTCATAAAGATTGGCTATATCTTCTAGCGCTGTATATGATCCATTGATTTGTTCTTTTAAGAAAGGGAGCTGCAAGAAAATAAAACAAAAATTAAATTCTTACAAAGCACTCATATACATATTCATTTGCAAGGTACAACAGCTAGGGTGTGATTTCACCTGGTCTATATAATATAGGAACAGGGAGTAGGGCTTAGATATGTTGAAAAAGTGAACGCAACTTAATTCTAAACTTCAATTTTTGAAGCAAACATACGCTTAATCTTCAGACACACAAACATACAAAGAATGTAAAACAAACCTAAGAATAAGTTATCATGAAGATGACATGAAAGTTCACCCAGACGATGATGATGCCTTTTTTAACCTTTGGTTATGACGTAGTTTACCATATTAAAGGTGTAGGATCCTATCTTAGCATATGTGTAATTATTTTTTTAACTGATTGACCTTGACCTCTGAAATGCCTTGTTTTCTCCTGAGAGGCAAAAGAAAGTATGCAACCCTAGGGATGAGGTTTTTATGTAAATACAAAAGAAATAGAAAAAGGTATACCAAATAATTTTACACTTCATGCTATATCTCTGAAACTATGAAGAAATTGGAGGTGAAATTTTTGTTTTAGAATCAGAAAAAATATCAGCTTTCACATGGCATCAAAATATATACTACTTCCTGTTGAGCCCAGGGGGATGAGAATCACAAAATTCAGTCATATTACACCACCCTGAAAAACTACAAAAAAAAAAAGTTTCCACCAACCTGTGTGAAATTAACATTGACTGTAAGGCCATTATTTGCAGGAACGCAGCCAGCACATGTTGTATTGATAACATGAAGGCTATCTGAATATTTCTTGAGTGTGTCTACTACAAAATCGGAGGCAAATATCAGAGCACTACGTCGATCCATTGTTTCTTCAAGCGTGATTCTGGTATTGTTCACGTCTGAAAAGAAAATGTTTCATGCATGCAGTGTGGCTTAACAGGATTGCCAGAAAATATGTAAAGATATTATTTGATACTTTATGAAACAGACTGAAATGTAAAATTTGTTTCATTTCAATCGATAATCTAGAACAGAAGTTCCGCTTTGTTGAATATTGGGTTTGTAAAATGTACTGGTCTGATTAAACAATTTTGTAAGTTCCCTTGGATAAAGTTCTAATGAAAATTGTCATTGATATGCTCATTCAACCATAACAGTGTTTACAAATTCATTATGTGCATAGTTTCTTTTTTCCAATGCTGACAAAATGAACGAAAGATAGGCAGATATGATAATTTATCTGAGGTGAACCATTTTTCTTCCTTTCAGAAACACCCCTGCTTTATAGGACCAAAAACATGAAATCAGACCAGACAAATATTCATGGCATCTTAAAGTTCATTTCATGGACTACAAAAGGCATACTTTCTGACTATCCATTAAACCTACAAAAAAGTACACACAAAGATTGCACATTACAAACGTGCTGGGGACAGGTCGTTTGGTGTCCATGGTCCAACTCTCTGAAATCAGATTCCTTCACTAATAAGATCTGCTTCTTCAGTTTCAAGTTTAAAAAAAGGGTTTGAAGACTTATATGTTCTAATGCATTTTTGTTTCTGTTGTATTTATGTTATATTTTTTTCTGTATTTATATACATTTCTTTGTTATGCGTAATGATCATCTCTGTTGGAATTGCGCATTGTAAGCGCCGGTATTATTATTATTATGTTTTTATGGGACACCTGTAAGTATATCATATGACAGGTAGATTTGAATAACTTTCAATAAAAGTAAACAAGAAAACTTAAATAAGTTTCTTAAGATTATAAAAATGTATAAAATCTATGTATTTACTTACTGTAGATTAGGTTTTCATACTGGGTAAAGAGTCCCTGGACTTGTAGATATGACTCAATTGGTTCTGCTACCAAAACACCTAGATCTGGAAATCAAACATGAAAGGATGAATATTAGTTTTATATAAAGAGTAATTACAATATTTGCAATATCAATTATCATCACAAACAACACCAACATAGAAAAAAATAACATATGAAAAAAATAAAGTTCCTCTTTGAAGCAGTTTAGCTTAGATGCTCTTAGCAATCTTCCATGAGGATCATCCAGCCTTTGATCAAATTCATCATCATCCTCACAAACATCATTCAGCTGCACAACAGTTGACTTTTTTCCAATCATAACGATCCTGAGCCAAAGCGGACAGCTGATCATCATGTTATCCTCATCTCCTAGAAAAGAGTGGATATTGAGAACAAGGTTCTTGAGCTTTCTGGCCTTCCAGGTTTTTCTCTTCCTGGAAGTTTGGGCATAACATACTCCTATTAGTAGATTCCCATTTTTTTTGTTTATGTCAAATGCATATCAAGCATTTTTTGCAAGGCTTTCACAGCAAAACACAAAAATTGTAAACATATGCCAATGTAATGCTGACAACTATATTGGAGAAAATAAATACCAGTAATTTTGATTAATTTTTTGCAACTTTTCAATCTATTACTATGCCAAAATCAAGTGAGGTCTGGGGTATGTATTCCAACCGAAACAAAATGACACGCAAATCATTTCACAAATTTCCTTCTTGCCAAAAAAGACAGAAAATGAAGGGATGCTTAATTTTCACAATGAAAAAAGACAACGCAATTAATTCATTTTAAATCATTGTGACACAAGTGGTATGCACTTCCAGCAATTGTTATATGCTAAAAAAACATAGGTAAAATGATTATTAAATAAATATCAAATGAACTTCATGTTCACAAGAACGAGATCTGATTCTGTATCCCTGTTCAGCTAGAATATATATACAAGGTAAGGTTTAAATTTGATTCAGATAATTGGGCCTTACTGTAAATCAAAAACCCAGGCCCAACATCAATAGCACTTGTGGATCAAACTAAAGGGGCATCTCCAGAATTAATTGGAGAAAACACAGGGAATAAGATATACTTACTTGATAAATCAGTATTTGCAATGTCTTCAACATAGCCATATTCCTCTTCTAAAATGTACTGCAATTGCTGAAAATTTATAAAGAAATAACAAAATAATAAAGTTAAATTCAAAACTCAAGTTAATTTGTCAGCAGCAAGGAAATTTACATTTCCTGGCTTGTGTTTTAGGCCAGACCCCACTATATGTGTAAGTTTGTAGGGAATGGTGCGCTATGCTACTCCTCCTGCATGAGTCCGATTGACCTTTTTGGTACTTTGAATACATGGGTACTCATTTCGTCAATATAGTATCATGAGAAACCAGGCGGATATTGACTGGTGCTCAAGATCTCAACACTAGAGGGGGTGGACGGGTGTTTGAGCTTCAAGTAGACAATAATGGCAAAATGTTCAGTTCAAATCAACTAAACACTTTTGTATTTGACTACCTGTCATATCAAACTAGGCCACTTGTCTTAACCTACATGTTTCTCATTTCATTACACCATTAACACCATGTTATGCTGATGGTAATCAATATCAATCAGTATCTTATACAGTGTGGATTTCTCGCATCAGGATGTCATTTCAAGCTATTGATCACCAGAAAAAAGAAATATTCAATTTCAGGTTTGGAATACCTTGGTGTTTTAGTTGTCGTGAAAGGAGAAACATATAGGTTCTGACAAGTGCCGTCTTGCAATATGTGACGAGTCACATATCATGCATATGTTTCAGGGATCCAAGCATTTTTAGATTACAAAATTCCCTGACGTTTCTGTGATTTTCCCTGACGAAATTTCAAAATTCCACAATAATTTTTTTAACAAAAAATTGCATAAACAGGTTACTTTTCAAATCCTATGACCACAAATGTGAAACTAAATTTTACAGAGAACTGACACACTGGGGAAAATGAAAACTGTTGATCAAATTCCCCTGACTTTTCCCTGATTTAAGGCATTTTTTATAAAATTCACTGACTTTTCCCTGACTGGAAAAAAGTTAAATAATTTCCATGATTTCCCTGATGGGCTGGGAACCCTGTGTTTGGTCTCTAACCATGGTGACTGTTAATAAGTATTTGTAATGTACGGATAATTTAGTATTCATTTGGTTTTTCTTCCTTGAAATGGGTAAAAACCAAGAACAATTGTATCTACACATAAAAGCAAAATAGGCCATGGATGTAAGGAGAAAAAAAAAGTATAGACCTAATGTAGGGTTTATAGCTTTCACTTAAATAATTTTATTTGCCTAGAATTACCTTCTGACTGCCACTTGTAAATGTCTGCAGGTCTTCAAGACCATCTATAGAGGTCTGGAAGGACACATCTTTGGCTCTGCTCATAAAGTTGTTGGCAAAGTCTATGTACACAGCACCAGCGCTTAAAAGAAAAACACAAATGATTGACAAATAATTAAACCTTCTACAAATGTTTATATTAACTTTTCACAGGTTCCAAGCAAGAGAATGCCATGACATTCATATTTAAATCATACCTTTTGTATTTAATGCGTTTTCTGAGAGCTGCCCAACATAGGTAATGAATGGCATGATGGTGTTTTACACATTTTGTTCCTCCTTTTTGCTCAAAGCTATAAAAATATTTGAAATTACTTGTACAAACACTGATTCCAAATCAAGTTGAATATATCTTATCAAATATTTCTAAATTGAGAACAACTGTAACATACAATTATTCTGCCATAATTTTCTCAACTGTTTTAAAGAGATTGCACCGAAAGAATACCCAAAGGAGTGCTTATCGCTCTTTCAAAGTGATTGAGACAAACTCCATTATTTGGTACGTATGCAGTGAAGGGATTGCCACGCATTCTTCCCCACAAATGTGTTACCTTCCCAGAATTGAAGAATATAGGTACCCTCTTGACACCTAGGTTGCAGATGAACATGAGCATAAGCATCTTGCTAAAAGATATACACACAATGCTAACCGAATTTGAACCTTCACCTCACAATGCCCGATGATTAAGACTCATTGACTTATACCGCTAGGCTATGCATGCCCCACACAACAAATAACAAAATAGCAAAACTGTGCTTACCATAGTACACCGAGGCAGACTATCAAACAAACACTGAGTCCAATCTGCTTACAACAGAGGTGAGATGGGAGTTGCTCTCGCTTGCCTCCACAGTTACCACAGCAACGACAAGAAAAGAAGATGATTGCTATCCATGGCAAGAAGACGAAGACTAAGATTCCAAGAAGGAAACAGATGACAATGCCAAGGAAATTCTTCATGCCCTATAATAAAGATTAACAAAATGTAATAAAAGAAGTTTTCACAGGGAATTTGCATTCCATCCAATTCAAAACATAACCACAGCAATATTGTTGTTATTCTAAAACATGCACCCCCCCAAAAAAAAAAAAGTTAACTTCACAAATTGCAAACAGCAAGCAAGTTTGGACAACAATCTTAGTACACATGCTTTACCACAAAATTGTATCACTAAACTTGGGCAGAAGATTCAGTACAAACAGTAGGTATGAAGCAGTAATTAATCTAACACATTTCTCTTTATACATTTATCACAATCTGTGATATATATTCAACTGCCTAGAAAATTTTTGATTACAAAATGGTGCTTTATAAAAGAAAAGTACAAATTATCATCATTCATTTACACCAGTCCCTGCTACAGATTCATGACTTCCACTACCTTGAGCAAGATAAATTCACATTGATTTGAATTGGACATACCAGAATGCCTTCGAGTTCAAGATGGCTCATGAGGGTTATTAGGGTTTACTCAAAACGTGGCCGAAATCATTTTTCGGCAAAATGATTTCGGCAAAGAAATCCAGATGCAAATGGGGCAAATTGTGAACAATGAACAATACTATAGATGCAATTTCAAAGAAATGCATATTTTGCCACATAATATAGCTTTGCAAAAAACTTATATACCCCTTCAATTATTACATACCCCTGCTGGAATAATATGGTACTGTTTCTAGTGGACTGGTATCTGCAAAGTCAAATGAGCTATCAATGAAAACTTGATTTTCATCATTAAGCACTATAAGAATCAAAAGTGAGCACTTACCAAGAAAACTTCATCAATGACATTCAGTTCTTTGTCATCAGAGAGGACTTCAGTGAGGTGAACCGCATATTCTGAACAGGAGAAAACATGAAACTTGATATTGATTAACCTGCTATAATTCTTCAAGGGATAGCCTGAACTGCAAACCGGATCCAGATTAATTATTTTTTTTTAATAATTGTACACCATCTTTTTGAGGGCATTGATAATGACTATGCAGTTAATTACATAACACTAGAAATAAACTTATTAGATTGAATCATGTTATTAATTCCTACTGCAACATGAAGTTTGTCATTCTAAAATACAAATGCAACAATTCCTGCATTTTTGGCCTAACAAAAGGATATTGAAAAATTTAATAGCACTCCTTAACACAATTTTTTTAATTCTTGAAAATTCCTAGACTTAAATGTACATGCTATGCTTCCTTAACAGGTTGACCCATTTTTATTTTATAAAAAATGCAAAATTCCATTGCTTCTTCACTATTTCAGCCCATATGATTTCAATTTTTATAATTTTGCTGAATGTTTTGCTAAATAAATGACTAGTCCACTGCCTTATTCTATCATGAAAATTTATTTTGAGATTCTTCACAAAATGTCAGGAACAATTTTGCTATTATAGTACATAATACGATGCTCCGTTGTTGTTAAAAGCATAACTAGAATTCAAAGGGTTTATGTGAACTTTCAAAAATAAATAAAAGGGCATCGAAAATCAACTTCACTTACCAACTGGAAATCCATTGGGTTGCAAAAAATTCACAAATCCTCTTGACATATCTGCAAGAGTTGCCAGTCTGTTGTTATCATCTTGATACTGATCTGGGTTGACAAAAAATGACCCTAATGAAGGAAGTGGGTCAAAGGTTATGGTACCATCTGGGCTCTTGGATGGGTCACCATGGCAACCACTGTATGATTGCAGCACAGCAAGAACAACTGATGTTGCAATATTCTGCGAAAAGATCATTTTTTGCATAATCCACAGATGAAGAAAATGATTGGCGATTGAAGAAAAACCCACAATTCAATGCTGGATTTAGGTATCACATATCATTCTGATTCTGAAAGTGAAACATAGAAGTGAGTGATATGGTCAGATCATCATCATAAAGGCTTACATGTAAATGAATCAGCAGGATAATGCTTACCAAACAGTCTTTGGAAACACTATGGAATGGGTCAAAATGGTACGTCGCATCTTGCGTGAATATTGCAGTTTATTTTTTAAGTGCCATCAATTCTCGGCACTCAGAGATGACACTGGCAGGGACAGAGTGTACCCGAATACCGCTAATTTGAGTTCAATGGCTGATGATACCATTATACGGACCGGTATATGAAGCCAAGGATCTTCCTCTACTACATGTATTATTATTATATTATTTATATTTGTTTTAACATCATTTATTCGGGCGCACCTTTTGCCCGACCTTTTGTCTCATTTAGTACATTTATGACCCATTCCACAGTGTTTCTGCCTGTTCCATAGAGTTTTGTAAAATTACAATACCCCTTTTAATAAAACAAAGTTGTGTGTATTCAATTACATGTGCTCTAGTATATTTCAATTTGTTTGGCCCCATTTTGTCTCATTTCATAACATTCGACCCATTCTGAAGTGTTTTAATCTGTTCCGTAGTGTATACTATATACCAATATCCAAATTATAATTCATTGTGTATGCATGGTACAATTGCAAGAAAGTTATTCTCATATTTTGGATGAAAGTGAGTTTTCTTTTGATTATGAAAAGTTATTTTTAAAACCAACAAATAAAAGTATATTCAATTAAAAATAATGAATTTTATCAAAAGAACGAAAATCTGAGAGTAAATTAGAGTGTATGAAATTGGAGCAAAAATTTAAACAATTTAGAGTACCGTATATAAATATATATACTAATCGACTTGAAGATCTCTGGTTAAAACTGTTGGCCTGAAGTGACTAAACTTGCTATTTCACTTAGGCGTGCAAAATAGCATAATTTTAGTCATTGAAGGACCATTTTTTTTAATCCAGTGATCTGAAAAATCCAGGATATAAACCTATAAGTTTTTAAAGAGTGCAACTTTAACATGGCCAAGACCAATTTATTAATTAATCTTACTTAAAAATAACACTCACAATGGTTGCTTTAGGTTACTGTGCATAATAATCTTGTGAATAAGTTTGATAAGCGAGTAATTTTGCATGTGAAAAAAACATTTGTGTGTGATGTAACTGACACAGCCATATCAGTTTTACAATTCATGACTCGTCCTAGAATTTGAAGAGCTACCTAGGTATAATCCGGAATTTCTGTACTATTCACTGCTAATAAAGAGAACGAAAACTATATGAAATCATGTTTAAACCAATCATTTTTCTTAAATTTAAATAATTGTCAGGGAAATGGAAACAGAAAAACAAAACAAAAATGGGATTGAATTTATTTTCTGTCTATTATCTTGATGAGCATACATTTAAACCAATGGAATAATCCAACTATTTGGAGATTCAATCTTAATAAAAATACTGTATCCACTGGTCGATTCAACTAGTGATTTTCTGAATGTATATTGCCTTTAGTTTTTATATTACATTCAAGCAAGCCAAAAAGGGTCAAAATACTTTGATAATGTTTTTGACATATAGAGTATGACTATTTGTCAAACATTTGAATGTGATAGTATTTATTAATGTAAAGAATTTGTCAGATGACAAATAGTTCAATTGGACAAGTGCATAAGAAAAAAAACCACAAAAATACTCACCAGTAATTAGCGCCTAAAAATTAGTTCCATTCACATGATCCTATACCAACATCTGAACTTTGCTCCATGTACTAGAACTTGATAGACAGTCGATGCACCTACTAAATAAACACAAACTCAAATCCACTTATGTTATTTGCATGGTAATTTGTAAACATGATCATTTATGATTAAACAAGGAAGTTCAAGATAGGTTTGCTTATTAATTGCTAGTCATTGGCATGTTTGGGAAGATGCAAACATGAAAATCAACCAATTTTTGGACAATGTTGTACAGCCTTGATAGATTTTGTGCTCGAGTTACTTTTAAAAACTCACTCCACTTTTGAGAAAAATCATACAACTCTAATCAAAAATTTCTTGGACAGTGGAAAAAAAATATACAGGGTGGGGTCATATTTACAAGCAATGGATATTTCTTTACATTGTCTGATGAATATATATCTTTGGCCTATAGCAGAAAAGTTGAGCTGATTCTCAACTTTCCTGCCTATAGTAATAGTTATCAATCTGTACAAGATAATAAAGTTAGAGAAGATGTATAGCAATTAATTCTGATCTTGTCAATTTGATGTTTTTATTAGGCAATTAGACCTTTGAACAATAAAAAGCACAAACAAAACTGAGTAACTTTTTGTGTAAATATAAATTTGCTGGGTATCTTGTGTAAATATTTAAGTATTAAGGAACATGGGGCACTTCCTATTTTATCTTGTATTTATCACAGATACTCACAACAAATACAAAACACTAGCCTATGGGTAAAACAATTTACGTAACTCATATTAAGGCCAAATAATAAGGTTTGTCTCAAAGCACAAAAGTGGCTTGAAAATCAATGTGGAATTATTTATTTTATTTTTATTCCCAACTTGGTTTTTTTTGGTGATATATCAACAGTGAATAAGTTTTAAGCTCCAGTATGTTGATATACATTCACAAATCAAGTAAAAATGTATTTAATTCCAATCATGTTCATGAATTGGTTTTTGGATAGGAAAAGTATATGATATTAAAAAAATCTGAACAAAATTTAAACAAAAAATCTAGAAATTTTTTTAAAACAATCTTAAAATAAAAATTAACAAAAACACATAACTTTTTTCCAGATCACCCGATTTTATTTTTATTTGGCCTAATCATGAAATTGTTCTTGTCATAAGATCTTTGTTCTTGTAAACATACCTACCTTTATATAATATCAATATAATTACATTTAAACTGAATCATGTATTTTAGAACTTATATGAGCCACCTTAATCAGATTCTATTTAAAAAAAATCACCTTGTTTACTTTATCGAAGGCAATCATTACATGCTTCAATCAATATGGTATTTGTTTTATCTGGATAAGCTATATTGCTGATCCATTGATTATTGGATTCTGATGCATTGTGGGAATGAAAAAGGATCACTTTTCAGAAAATTCTGAGCCCTTTTCATTCCCACAATGCATCATAATCCAATAATCAATGGATCAGCAATATAGTCTATACACCATTCTCCGACAAAATCTCATCGTGTCAAATTGGTTGACCACAACGCATAGGTATTTTATTTTGCACCCTGTATAATTTTAAACAAACCTATATAAATATGCTCTTTCAGTAAAAATTAAAATCTTTTGGAAATAAGCTTTCTAGCAATATATAGTTTTGTGGATCTTAACTACACTCATTAAAGTTTTAGTCTGTTGAATGCATGATTTTTCTAATGTTTTAATATGAAACACAAAATAGGACCAGTTTGTGACTGATGGCCATAAGGACTTATAAAACACCATGCTAGCCAAAAGCCACTCCCAATCAAACTTCCAATAGCAAAATATAGCAGCTTTCCATGTCTCCTGGATACCTAATTTCCATATGAAAAGTTCTCAGCAACTTCCTGGAGGTCTCCCGGAGATCTCCCCGAACATGACGGATCCAGAATGTGCTGGATACTCAAGGAGACTTACTACTTAAACTAATATAATAAAATATATATATGTGATGACTCACCCCGAAAAGGGGGACTTTGCAACAGAAAAGTTTTCAAGATACAGTTGTAAAATTTGATTGCCTTGATCAATTTCCACAAGTAAGGTGTCATTTTAAAGCTTGAAAAATACTGCAACAGATGAAATGAAAAAATCAAAATTGATATCATCTTCAAAGTCCCCCTTTCGGGATGAGCCATCACATATGTATATATACTTAAAAAGTGTCCAGGATACCTCTAGGACTCTGGGACGTCTCCTGGATTTTTCACATGCAAATTAGAAATCCTGGAGGTCTCATGGAAATTTCTTTTTGCTATATGGGTTAGCAACAAATGGTGTACAATTTTACTCTTTGCCCTTACTTCGTGAGAAGAGAAACTGGAAATTCTAATCTCATGCCCCAGATGCAAAGGCTGTGTGTTTTTATTTCATGTAGTGTAACTATATCTGCATTTCCAGTCACATATGACTTGTGCTGATCTAATATGTGATGACTCACCCGGATTTTGCAGATGATATCAATTTTGATTTTTTCATTTCATTTGTTGCAGCATTTTCTAAGCTTTAAAATGACACCTTACTTGTTGAAATTGATCAAAGCGATCAAATTTTACAACAGAAAATCTGCAGGAAACTCTCATTATTTTCTTATTTTTTGCTGCCTATATTTTCACCTGTTTCTTGAAAGTGTTCTGTCGCAAAGTCCCCCTTTTCTGCACATATGCAGAATCCTTTCCTATGAAACCCAAAAAGTTGCACATACAAATGCTAGTATTGAGAAAACCTGGCTTTTCTAAAGGTAAAAATAACAATAACCCCCTTTCATTTGATCAAGCCAGGGGAAGAAAAATGTTACAAGTCTGTACGAGAGTTTTATGAATACAACCCCTGTATTTCACAGGTTTGAGTGCCCTCTCTCTTTCGATGCAATACATTGATCCTGTGTTTCCCAACCGGAAATCAATTTTTACCAAAATTTAATCCCACAATGCACTGGTAAAGCACAACGATGCACCCAAATAGGCTTGAAATGGATGTGCACTACCACCCATCCCAAACAACAATTCAAATCACCCGCTATGAATTGGAGCTAATGTCACGGCTTATTAGTTTTATAGGCAAAACTGTGTTTGGGCTAAAATTTCGGTAGAGATTGACTTCCTGGTGTAAACCCAGGATCGACGTATTGGGCCAGACTCCACAATGGAATGTATACCTGTCCTAAATAGGCATAATTTTATACAAATATAAAAACAAAACAGAAACACTTTTATTTGTATAATTTGCACATCATTTTATTCATAATTCACACTCTTACTGAATAGCATTTCAATTAAAAAATCAAGCAATACAAATTCATTAATAAATCAATAAAAATTATAAATATGACTGACATGTTTGTTTTTTCTTTCCTGAAAAATTCAAATTCAACCTATTGACCCACAAATTCTGTTTTGTGAGGTTCCACAGAACCATGTATTGATTACTGTAAATGCACTAACTTTAAATTTCAAGACAGAGTTAAATTCACATGTTTCATGAGGTGCAAAAAATCACAAAATTTAATGCCTTCTCTGACTCATTTCTCTAATTGTCTATCATTATAGAACTTTTGAATTGCAAAAATGAATCCCAAATTGTGTGAATGACTGTTACTGGTAATTTGCTAATTTAAATACATTTACAGTAACTTGCATGATTAACACTCACTCTTGTAGTAATTTCCAGTTGTATAAAATTATTAGAAATTTATTGACAATAACTTTATCATATTATAAAGGGCAATTCATAATCCATTTTCAACCTCAAGGTCACCTCTATCAAAATTTAGGTTTTTAACTAGAATGAATCCTTGACTGTTGTATGTTACAATCCTAAAACCATTCTTTCAAATGTGCTGAAAAGCTTGTAACTTGAAAACAAATGGTGAGAATCAAGTGAAATTTTCAACATATATTTATGTTGTACTGTTGTATTTATCCAGAAAAGAGGTAGGGTCAATGTCACATCAGAATCATGAATTGCACCTTTAAGGTACCTTTACAATATCTTTCAGCACTTAAATATTTATATTTATACACATCGAGGGTTGAGTCCCACAATCAATAATCCCTAGAATAAAAGGTTTTAAGACGTAATAGTGCTTTAAAAATGAATGGTCTAACAGGCCCGGTCCAGACTCCACTATCATATAGAATATTTTGCTTAAGAATATTCTATGCTGACGTCAAAATGACGTAGGTCATTTACGATATCTACGATAGTGGCGTCTAGACCGGGCCTTACACATTAGGTCATGAAATCTTTTGTTTTCGGGATTGTTGATTGTAGATATGGCTCTCAACACTATACATTCATATCAAAACGTAGGGCTCCTTTTTTACCAGACAGCTCTCACACATTTATTGTATATAACCAACATGGTAAAAAAGTGGTCCTATTTTTGCATATGACAAGGTTCGGGTCTGACCCAACGATTAAATTTTGAAGTATGTCGGATGTCCGTTTTTTTCGGTAAGACTGACGAAAGTGGCCAATTTTGTCGAAAATTTGAGACCCGAAACTCGTTAAAATAAAAAAAATCAGAAAAATTACTAAGTTTATCAAAAATTAAAGTACAAACCTATATAGTAGTTTGCTATGTGCATAATCCATTAAATTTTCAGGTCTGCAGCTTCTTTCGTTCTCTTACACCATCAAGTTTCATAAATTCCCGGAATTTTTTCACAACTCAAAATTTTAAGGGGTGGGGGTAATATTTTTAACATTTTCAAATATTTTCTAGTCTTAAAGTGAACAAAATTTGGTATTGACTTCTTCCTTATTAAATTCTGCATGCAATGAGTGGTGAATGAAGCTTCTATGACCTTCCTATGGAAAGATACCATAACTAAAAATTAATTTCTTGCCAAAAACA
>JXSR01S013558.1:146099-160613 GCA_000969725.1 Ophiothrix spiculata
TTTTCCTTCACCTTTTAAATCTTAGTACATGTAGCTAGAAATAAGCAAATGTGAGCATCTTATAATAAATATTTAACAGAAACAAAACCTTGTGTTAAGAATATTGATTTCACCAAGACTGTTGATTCATTCAAGATCAAAACTAATTCAAAACATCTAGCAAGCAGAAGTATAATATTCCTTTAGTTTGAAAGAACACACTGATAAAGGCAAGGGCAAATAATCAAACAAATGCTAGCTCGACAAGGTTCTGATAAGAAATAAATAAAAAATGTGTTACCAAAGCTGAGACCGACTGTACAACATCTTGGTGTTGAGGTGTTGTATGCTGCAGGCTTCAAAATTAGAGCATTCATTGCAAATGGGGCATCCACAAAGTGCGGTTGATTGTGATCTTTATCAGTTCAATCAAGTGGATGAAGAAACCATATCCTCAAGTACCTTCAAAATGCTCCAGCAAAGTCTTGCATCCTCGTCCCCATACCGACATGGTTTATAAAGAGGAATCCTATGACATTTGTTCCTGCCATCACACACATTGTCAACACGTCTCTGAGGACTGGTGTTTTTACTGCTGTTTTTACCCCAATAATAAAGAAACAGTCTCTAGATCACAACCTTTTGAAAAATTATAGACCTGTTTCTAACATTCTGTTTTTATCCAAAGCAATTGAGAAACAGGTCATCAATAGCATTACTGATTATATGACACAGCAGAATCTTGCTGAACCATTACATTATGCTTATAGAGCCATGCATAGTACTGAGACGGCATAACTCAAAGTTAAAGATGACATTATGCAAAGCATATCTGAACGTCAAGGTGTCTTTCTCCTTTAGATCTCAGTGCAGCATTTGACACTGTCAGCCATGTCATCGTGCTGAACCGTCTTTCTCATGATATTGGTATAAACTAGGAGTTGCGCTATAGTGGATGGTGTAATATCCAGATTTAGCAATACCGCTCATGATTGATATTCAATATCGACAAGCACATCGATACGATATACGCGTTGATTTGCCCCGAGCTAGTTACAAGGAGTTACCATAAACAAACATGTCGGACAACTAGAAAAGTGATAAATGTGCCAGAGTTTGTTTCCTTCATTTATGGTCACAGATGTGAAATTGGCGACGAATGATACCAGCAATCCACGTCGTGAACTCTATAGTTAAACTACAATCCAGAGATTTGTGAGTACTATAGGTATATTACAGTCCAGAGACTGATAAAGATTGAACATGGGCGACCAAAGAACAAATATGAGTTCAAGTCCAGATGGACACACGTAATCTTAAGACACTCCCGTTTGTGCCACCAGAAGAACAGATACGTGGGAAACTTGGCTCGAGGGACTAGAAAGAGAATTTAGATACTTTAGAATAAGCACCCCTCAAGACAAAAAGGATACTATGATCATCTATGGAGGAATAGAAATTGCCAAACTAGAAGAGAACTTGCCAACGGTTGATGTTCCGGCAGCTAAAGGTGCAAATAATGACTATACTAAGCTACAAAAGAAATTAAATGACTATTTTGCCACCAAGAAGAACAAGTACCATAGCAGATTTATTTTCAATCACATGACACCTACAGAAGGTGAGACTACCAACAGTTATTATGCCCGACTTCGAGAACAAGTGGAGTACTGCGAGTTCGATGATTTTGAAGAACAGGATATTAGAGCATTTGACACTGACAACTCCTCATGTGGGTTTAGTTAAGAAGGATGGAATCTTATTTGACAGACAGAACAACAAGTGTTCTTCCTAATTATACATCATCTGATTGCCACAGTCTATAATATGTTTTGCCACAGGGATCCATCATTGGTCCCAAATCTTTTGCTATCAGCCATATCATCAGAAAACATAATCTGAATCTCCAATACCATCTCTATGTTGATTATATTCAGATATATGTGCCTATTCAACCATAAAACATATTGCAAATTAAAAAGGGTATTTTCATTGTAAGTTGTTGAAACAACATGAAAAAAAAACACCTAAAGCAAATGTGTAATTTGTCAGGAAAGAAATTACATAGATCTATGTTTTAAAATTCAACCCAACAAGTTATGCTGGTAATTGAGAACGCAAAATATTTTGTGTTTGTTTTCTGTTTCAGACTCTCTTGATAAAGCATCTATCTGTGAAAGTACAAAAGCACCATCGAGCGAGGAAACCCACATTTCCTTGATAACAATCAAATTAACACCAAGAAAGAGACTACATAAAACACTGAATTGTGTGACTCTCACTAAAAATGAATTGAAAAAGAAGCATACTGCAAAGGTTAAATCATTGAACTCCAAAATTATATCTGCTAAAATACATTCAAGTAAATACTTGAATCAGGATATAAAATGACCATTCCAAGTTTCCAAGTGATATCATCAAAATTTACAATGCCAACGCGAGGAATAATTCACGAATTATAAGCAGTCAGTTACCATCTACCGAGGACTGCTTTGCTCAGTGACACAGAAGAGTGCTATGGCACAGAATGCTACTATAACTATGATTATGAGGATACTATACAGGCCCTTTGCACTTCATTTTTCACTTTTGTGAACTCTTAAATTTATAGCATCAACACCAGGAATTTTTCAAGAATTACTGTCAGCAGTCAGTTCTCACCTACTGCAGGTCAACTTAACTCAGCTTCAAGAATTTAATTACTGCCACTCTGGCTTGAGCCAGCAATATTATGGACGACAAAAGCTTGTTGGCTAGTGCACCAAGTGAGGATGCTCATAAACCACCGTTAAAACAGAAGAGGTGTCTGCGGTCCAGTACAGGTTTTCATCCATCAAATGATAGAAGACATGTTTTATTATCAAAATGTATAATTTGCGGTGGTATAATATGGGTAAAAAAAAGGGTATGGTAGAAGTAAATTAGTAGAACGCTTAACACAATGTGAACTGATCGATGGTGGCCAATTAACAGTTGCTGTGTTGAAAGGAGATGATGACGATTTGTTAAGACAATTTTTAAATTGCTACAACTTCAATTGCTACTCAATCTTGGTCTTAAAAGACCAAGATTGAGTAGCAATTGAAGTTAAATATCATGCCAGCTGCCACATGAAATACACATGATTCTTATCGAAACCACAACCAACAAGCGAGTCAAATACAATGTATGACAAGTCCTTTGACAGCTTGGCAAAGTATGTAATAGGAGTTCTTTATCTAACAAAATTGAGGAAGCTTTTTGTGAAGGCAGTGTCCGATGTTGAACACATGGATACATCAGAGTATCAGACGCATAAACTGAAACAGCGCATATTGCAGCGCTATCCACAGATATCCTTCTTAAAACCAAAGAATCTAAACATCAGCGAGTTTGTGTATGCTGACACATTAACTGCACATGATTTAGTAGGTGCCAGGCAACAGTCTGATGGAGACACCGCTGATACAAACACCGATACATCATCTGGAAACAGAAAACACTAGCGATAATGATGAAAATCAAAATTTTAGAGGTAAAATCTGTTTGGGAATAGTTATTCAAGGAACACTAAAGGGGGTATTTTGTAAACCATTGTTAAGGGATGTGTATATCAGGGATGGTTATGGCTTTTTGTAATATTGCCTGAATTTGCCTGAAAATGTGAATTTCCCAATACTTTTGTACAGTAAAGATCCAATTCAGGCAAAAACCTGAAGATAATCATGCCTGGTATATCAATATAGCTGAGTGTCTCCCCGGGCAATTGGTGTGGTATCCTGTGCTCCTTTACCATTATATAATACTGAACATAATCTTTACTTTGAACTTTCAGGAGTGGCACAGCTGAGGAGTACTCAGAAAGGGAGGAATTGCTCACAGAGCTAAGTAATCTATTTGAAGAAGCAGAAGGAGACAGGCTGTAACAAAAGTTGGACAGCAAACAAATAGACGTAAAAGAGCAGCCAGGAAAGGCAATTCGTTAAGCGGCTATGCTTTCACTTAAAAAAACAGGTAAATTTAAATGAAAACAAAAACAAGAGATGAAAATGAAGATGTAACTCAGAGCAACAAGTTGTCGACATCAAATCAGTTGTCATCAATGCGAGACAGGTATAATACTGCTCTTGACCTAAAACGGTTGATTGAGGAAATTCCTAGCAAAGCCTTACCATGGCTACCAAATGCATCGGATTTGTCTGTCAACAAAGCACAGACTCTTATACCACCTGAGCTTTTCAACCTTCTTGCTTGGATGGTTGGGTCATCCTGTGAGCCTGCTCATAAAGGATAAGTCAGTGTTAGTTTGGAGCAAATTGGTGTTAGTCTTTGTCAAAGACTCGATTTGTTGATTTCACAAACATCGAGCGCTGAAGGCGCGTAACGAGCGCCTTTGCGAGCAACGAAGATGTGAGCAAAATTGAGTCTTTGCGCACTTTGTAGTTCTTCTGTACAAGCATGGAATGTCAATCAATCAGAATCGACAATTTAGCTCTGCCCTATCGTATTGATAACAGCGTTATTTTCAGGCTTTCTGATACCAATCGATATAATGACGTAATCTCGATAAATCGATTTTGAACATCATTTGTATAGAGAAATTAATTCCTTGATTTCACTTTGGCGAACGAGTACTGAGCGATGTAGCGACCCATTGTAGTGAAAGACCGTGATTTTTTTTATTCCATTATTACTGGATTTTTATTTGTGCTCTTTTTTGGATATAAATGATGTGAACGATATGAGGATTTATCAGTGTTTTTCGAGTCGATGAACATGTTTTCCAATTCCGTAGCATGGCGAGTAGAACTCCAACGAAGCCAGCGAAACCTGGCAGAGCATCTGGCAGTAATGTCCTGGTAGCTAATCGCCATTGCTTCGCGTGTGGAAAAGCTGCCTACACTACAAAGTATTATACCTTTGACAAGGAAAACAAGAATAGAGCAGAGGACAAGAAAGGGCTGGACAAATTATTCAGTCAATATCTTGGCTATTTAAATGAACATCATGAAGATGAGTCTAGTGCCATAGCGGCTATGTTAACCGCTGCATTTTCAAAAGGATTGGCTCATGGTACTGGAAACATATGGGCATGTGATGCCTGTATTCTTGCAGCAAAGACATGGGTGAAGTGCAAGAATAAACGAGTACCATGCAGATCAAAATTCCATGCACTTGACCAACTAAATACATCTACTCTAACTTCAAGTTCTTCAACCCCAAGTAAGGGGGATTCAGTAGACAATCCAGATGTGAGATTGGAGAGGCAGGAAACCGAAACACCGAAGAAATCCATCAAAAGGAAGCCTGCATCAACAAGACTGGACTTTAATGGTGAGGCAGTTTCCCCAGCAATGACTCGGTTAGAACGTAGACCAAATGGAACAGACATCACAACAAACACTCTCCAGACAACACATGGCTAGGAACACATTTCTCAAATTTTTGATTTTTAACTTTTTTTTTAAATATTGCCAAAAATAGGCCAAAAATGACAAAAAAATTCAACATTTTTTTAATTTCATTTTATGTGATTTGATGACTCACCCTGTAAAGGGGGACTTTGCGACAAAACACTTTCCAAGAAAAAGGTGAAAATAGGAAGCAAAAAATAAGGAAAATAATAAGAATTTTCAGCAGATTTTCTGTTGTAAAATTTGATCGCCTTGATCAATTTCAACAAGCAAGGTGTCATTAATCAAACTTACAAAATGCTGGAACAGATAAAATGAAAAAATCAAAATTGATATCATCTGCAAAGTTCACCCTTTAAGGGTGAGCCATCACATATGATTGTAGCAATGTTTGTAAGGAATTTACTGTATACTTCCATCAATAACAAGCCATAACTAAAGAAATCCTGTTTAAACAATCGTTGATGCAGTCCCTTTTAAAAACACTACTTGTTTACATATAATTCAATAAACAAGGCGGTAAACGAAGGAAACGTCTGATTTTTATCGCTGTCAATCAAATCACATATCAAAGAAGTATTTGTCACAATTGATATTACCAATGTACAGTCGACTATAGATGATTATTCACCGATCATTTCATACTGAATATCCGAAAGCTTGTGCTGTTCGTGCTTACCTTTAATTTATGGAGTTGCATGAATTATGGATACAGGGTTTTTAAAAGTACTGGTCCATTTTTAGTTTGTTTCCGGTATTATGTCATTCATAGTTATTTTAAATCGGGGAATGTAGTTTAGGGACCGTTCACAAACACTTGTTGGGGGGACCTGATGGGAAGACCAACAAATGTGTGGATAAGTGCGTGGACGTTCTACTCAAGATAACATCATTTTGTATAGAGAAATTAATTCCTTGATTTCACTTTGGCGAACGAGTACTGAGCGATGTAGCGATCCATTGTAGTGAAAGACCGTGATTTTTTTTATTCCATTATTACTGGATTTTTATTTGTGCTCTTTTTTGGATATAAATGATGTGAACGATATGAGGATTTATCAGTGTTTTTCGTGTCGATGAACATGTTTTCCAATTCCGTAGCATGGCGAGTAGAACTCCAACGAAGCCAGCGAAACCTGGCAGAGCATCTGGCAGTAATGTCCTGGTAGCTAATCGCCATTGCTTCGCATGTGGAAAAGCTGCCTACACTACAAAGTATTATACCGTTGACAAGGAAAACAAGAATAGAGCAGAGGACAAGAAAGGGCTGGACAAATTATTCAGTCAATATCTTGGCTATAATGAACATCATGAAGATGAGTCTAGTGCCATAGCGGCTATGTTAACTGCTGCATTTTCAAAAGGATTGGCTCATGGTACTGGAAACATATGGGCATGTGATGCCTGTATTCTTGCAGCAAAGACATGGGTGAAGTGCAAGAATAAACGAGTAGCATGCAGATCAAAATTCCATGCACTTGACCAACTAAATACATCTACTCTAACTTCAAGTTCTTCAACCCCAAGTAAGGGGAATTCAGTAGACAATCCAGATGTGAGATTGAAGAGGCAGGAAACCGAAACACCGAAGAAATCCATCAAAAGGAAGCCTGCATCAACAAGACTGGACTTTAATGGTGAGGCAGTTTCCCCAGCAATGACTCGGTTAGAACGTAGACCAAATGGAACAGACATCACAACAAACACTCTCCAGACAACACATGGCTAGGAACACATTTCTCAAATTTTTGATTTTTAACTTTTTTTTTAAATATTGCCAAAAATAGGCCAAAAATGACAAAAAAATTCAACATTTTTTTAATTTCATTTTATGTGATTTGATGACTCACCCTGTAAAGGGGGACTTTGCGACAAAACACTTTCCAAGAAAAAGGTGAAAATAGGAAGCAAAAAATAAGGAAAATAATAAGAATTTTCAGCAGATTTTCTGTTGTAAAATTTGATCGCCTTGATCAATTTCAACAAGCAAGGTGTCATTAATCAAACTTACAAAATGCTGGAACAGATAAAATGAAAAAATCAAAATTGATATCATCTGCAAAGTTCACCCTTTAAGGGTGAGCCATCACATATGATTGTAGCAATGTTTGTAAGGAATTTACTGTATACTTCCATCAATAACAAGCCATAACTAAAGAAATCCTGTTTAAACAATCGTTGATGCAGTCCCTTTTAAAAACACTACTTGTTTACATATAATTCAATAAACAAGGCGGTAAACGAAGGAAACGTCTGATTTTTATCGCTGTCAATCAAATCACATATCAAAGAAGTATTTGTCACAATTGATATTACCAATGTACAGTCGACTATAGATGATTATTCACCGATCATTTCATACTGAATATCCGAAAGCTTGTGCTGTTCGTGCTTACCTTTAATTTATGGAGTTGCATGAATTATGGATACAGGGTTTTTAAAAGTACTGGTCCATTTTTAGTTTGTTTCCGGTATTATGTCATTCATAGTTATTTTAAATCGAGGAATGTAGTTTAGGGACCGTTCACAAACACTTGTTGGGGGGACCTGATGGGAAGACCAACAAATGTGTGGATAAGTGCATGGACGTTCTACTCAAGATAACAAGAGATGTTGCCTTTGATAGATTGAGAGAGGGGAAGACCACGTCACGCGTTAGTGACATACACAAACGCCACAGCGAGAGTATGGCGAGGTCCATCGATAATGTTGATGCTATTAGTGATGGATTGTGGAAAGTTCATTCGGACTCTCAGACCTACAGTGTTACAACTTCCAAGTGTACTATTCCACAATGTCAACTTCTCTGTGTGCCTTGTGGAGCTTGTGTGCACATCTCCCAGTGCTCATGTTATGACAATCAAGTTCGCAGAAACATGTGCAAGCATTTCCATCTTGTTATCCGAAAGCAAAGTGGCAACATTCAGCGTCAGCGAGTAAACACAGACTTGCTTGTTCCTTGCGATGTAGATATGGTCAGAAGTTTAGCATCAAGGCCTTCACAAACCGTCTTACATTCAATTGATCTCCAGCAGAAGGCCAAGTCATTGGTGCAGCAAGCAGCAGCACTTCTTACAAAAGCGTCTACAGACTAACTAAAGACTCTTATTCAAGGCTTGTCTCAGACACTAAAGAAAGTTGAACTTTTGGATAGCCAGAACCAGGCGGCACCGTACGCACCTACGGCGGAGAATCGACGTGCATCGGCCAACAAGAACAGTCTACACCAACACCGTTTTTACAGGACATCAGAGCAAAGGAAACCTGCTCGAGTCCGACTTACCAGGCCAACGCGTGAGGAACAAGATGACATCACTGCTAAGTTGACTTCTGGACAAGGTGCCAGCTTCATCACCAACCAGATTGCAGAGATGGACAAGCTAGCAGTAATGTATACAGGTAGATTGGTTTTTCAAATTCATCTTTTCGATATACTTGAAAAATTACAAGTCAAATCTGTGACACATATTGTATTTTATTCTAGTGAGTTTCTTCTAGAGTCAACAAGGTCAAGATACAAGTATATTTTGTTGGCTTAAAAAGGTACACATAAACTTAACTTGTATTTATCATTATGCTTATATTAACCATAATACAATTAATTATATACACATCTAATGTATATATGTGATGACTCGCCCCGAAAGGGGTGACTTTGCAGATGACATCGATTTTGATTTTATCATTTCATCTGTTGCAGCATTTTTTAAGCTTTAAAAAACACCTTACTTGTTCAAATTGATCAAGGCGATCAAATTTTATAACAGAAAATCTGCTGGAAATTCTTATTATTTTCTAGATTTTTTGCTGCATATTTTCTTCTGTTTCTTGAAAAGTGTTCAGTCGCAAAGTCCCCCTTGTCGGGGTGAGTCATCACATATGTACAGTTGGTGACTTTTGTAAAAATGCAGAATTTGGAACTACCTGAGGGAAAGTTCATTGTGTACATGCATTTTTAAATTACAACATCATGTATATACCTATCATTTTCATGCTTGCTATGGCTAACTTGTTTTATCATCTTTCACAATGTCCAGATGACCTAACAGACCAACCATCACAGCAGCTGCAACAACAAGAAGTGGAGTTCTCTGCCGCAGCCAGAAAAGGTAACCATTGTATCATTGTATGAACACATGACGTTGCCTTAATCCAATAATTTGTGCCACAAAACATTATCAAAATTGTGCATTATCAGGCTTTCACATTGTTTGTTTTTCTTTTCTTGTAACTTACCCTTTAACATGTCAGTGCATAAATATTAAACATGTGGTTCTTTTTTATTATGCAGAGAATCAACAGCCACCTTCAATGCCACCACAAGCGCAGTACCAAGTGCAGACATGAGACTGAAATTCCATGAAAAAAACAGGAAAATTGTTGAAAAACAGGAAAACAGGCTAAATAACAGAAAACCACATATATTTGGCCACAAAAAACAGGAATTCCTGTTTAAACAGGAAGATTCTCATGCCTGAGTGTCCAAGCGGGACCAGTATCTGTGTCAAGGAAGAGACCAATTCAGCCTTCTACTACAAAGGTACATAACCCACATAATACGTTTTGGATGCTACATAAACATTAAAACTATTTTTTTGTATTCTGTATGATGGTTATTGTATTATATTATATAATTTGTCTTACTTAAAATTATTTTCTTTAACAGACAAGACGACGGGCAAGACGGCAAAGAAGTCTAAACTGTCAAGATCGGCGACCAAAGCACCAAAGAAAGTATTTTCAGACTCTACTGAAAGAGCATAACATGATTATTGATTAACCATAAAGTTGTGTAAAATGCTTCATTTTAATATTTAATGTAATGTTCTCCAATGTTCTCTTTGTTTGCTTTCATTCCAGCTTGGGTGGACCATTCACACATGAGTCGAGTTTGCGATGAAACTGCAGTGAAATGAGACCAGCTTATCGATCCCATCTTTGACTACCATGGTGATTCAGTCATCAGACCGTACATCAATGAGGATGCTTGGGCTGTATACAAACAAACAAGTAAGTAAGACATTATTAAAGAATAGGGCCTATACAACCAAGCTTAAAATAACGAAAATAAATTGTTTTCTTCTTATACTTGGCAATGAATTATTCACTGACAGTATTATGAAAATTATTGTAATAATTATATTAAAAATCTTATCATAATTATCAATATTATTGAATTATGATTATACGTATCATATTTTAACATATTTTATGGTGACGTAGACCAGCTTTGACCTGAACAAGTGTATGATTTGTTTTGTTTGTTTTCAGTGAAGAAGAAACGTGAGCAGTGGGAGTGCTGTGAGTGTCCATTGATTACTTCTGCATTAAATATGGTAGAATGTTCTAGCTGCAATAACTGGTTCCACTGGTGAGATTTAGCAAAAGTGTAAAAAACAAAAACAAATCTATAGAGCATTGGAAGAAAAAAGTGAAAAAGGAACACCGTGAAAAGAATGCTATTGAAAAACAGAAAAGGCAGTTAGAAACGAAAAAGGAAGGGGTAAGCAAGAAAGTACATACCATAACAACAGAAGCTCGAAAGTCTACTATTGCAAGGTTAAACACAGTAGCAGGAGAGAACAGATACTTACAAAATCAGGTGGAAGAGCTGAAAGAAGTAAATACTGAAACAATAGCAACAAAATCAGATGGAAGAAGTTACAACCCTTCTATAAAGGAAGCATCGATGTACCTACAATCTCTCGGAGTAGCCGAGCATCGGTGTTCCCAAGCGATAAAATTCAGTGTAGAGACTGTAACGGACATGACTTTCGATGGCAACCTTCCATCAAGAGCAACCCAAGGGAGGCTACCAAGCAAAATGAAGGCTTTAGCTATTAGGCGAGTTGTAGAGGAACAAAAGGTCAGGAAAACCTAACTCTGAAATACAATGGCACCACCGACAAGAAAGGAAGACATATCACAGAGCTAGCTACTGAAAGAGACACTTACGAGCCCAAGTCGGTGGGAAGGCTGATGAATATGTTCATACAATTAAAGAGGCACTAAATGTGGTTGACAAGGCAGGTGATCAGGAGAAAGGTAATCTGTTGTCATCAATTTCAAATACAATGACTGATCGCCAATAGACCTTTTCAAAACACGACTATCCGAGAATTTCCGAAGCTGATTTTACACTTTCCGGCAATTGCCGAAAGAAAAAGTGACTCTTCAACACAATAACCAGAATGTTAAGTTCACGTTCTCATTAATTGGTTGCGTACGAATTCGAACTTGGAATTAGCGTCAGCACTACCGTGTCACTTTCAGTTTGATCGCCCTGATGCAACTTCAAATCTTAAGCTTAATAAGCGCAGATCAGCCGATTACAAATGGAAATTTCACTCTTTATGTCGGTGAGCTTATGGTACCATCGGCCAAAAGTTGTTCAGAATAATAGTGTATCTAATATTGTATGAGTCTGGTTCTATTTATTTTTCACTTTTATTGCACTGAAATGCAAGTAGTTTTTCGGACTTTTTGTTGACAAAATCGTGCATACTAATGAGCTTGTACATGATTGGTTGAAAAAATGGCCATGTGATCAATGTTCCGGAGATTTCCGAATGGATTTTGAAAAGGTCTATACCGTAGTAGACAGAGAGCTGGAGGTGGCGAAAGGAACGAGCTTGAACAAACTCGAGTGCCCCTAGACTCCTTCCACAAAGCATGTGAGAAAGTCTTAAAAGAAGAAGAAAGTGTCCAGAAAGACAAATATAGCCAGAACCCATACGTGCATAGAGGAGAGTCCATGACTCAAGCATTTATAAGGTGTATTAGCAAGTTATTCCATAATGTTTCAATTTGTGTTGGGCAGGATTTAATTACTTACTTTCGTTCGAAAGGATTCCCAACCACGAAAGAGAACATTTTTCAGAGATGGGTTGGCAACAAATTTAATATTTTATTTCAAAGTGCCAAAGCTGCCTATGTTTATGGCCCAAGTATTCTTCAGTTCCTGACCAAGGTGTCAATGAGCCCCAACCCTGTCTCCATTAGCATCTTCAACTTCATCAAGGGAGCAGAATGCAGTAGAGAACTTAAGTGCCTTGGTATACTAGAAATGTTATTTACCACAACAAGCAGCACTGCCAGCATTAGACATAGAGAATTTTGATGGAAGTGATATACTCGCTTATCCTGCCTTCATGAAGAACTTTAAATCACTAGTTGAAGAAACAGGCGATCTTGAATACAGTGGTTGGCGCTACCACCTACAAATTAATTGCTAGCTTATTATCACCTGCTAAACCTAGTGACAAAACCTTTGATGATATCGTCCAAGTCCTGAAGGATTATTATACCCCCACTAAATCGCTATCGTGTGGCGATTTCATTTCCATCAGCGCCATCGAGATAGCTCTGAAAGCATTGGAGATTATATTGCCTCCCTCTGCCACATTGCGCGCGATTGTAAATTTGGTGAAACGTTTAATGAACGCTTGCGCGACAAATTGATATTTGGCGTTAATGTCCTTAAAATACAAAACTCGCTTTTAGCGCAAGGTGATGATTTAACTATGGGAAAAGCACAAGAGTTAGCGCAAGGTATGGAAAGCGCATTTGCTAATTCAAAGGAACTAGCCAGAACTACAGCTTATTATCACCTGCTAAACCTAGTGACAAAACCTTTGATGATATCGTCCAAGTCCTGAAGGATTATTATACCCCCACTAAATCATGATTCTAGTTCTGTTAGCGTGGATGCTCTCAGATACAATCCCCTCCAAAGACGCAGACCTAGAGTCTATTTTCACTCATCAAAGACTGCGGACTAATAGAAAATCCGAGACTAGTTTATGAAAAGGCACTTAGTTTGATGAAGAGAAACTATGGTCACACAGCCATGCTTGCCACTACATACAAGCTCAAAGCTGAAACGTGACCATCAATCAAATCAGGTGATAAAGAAAGCCTTGAGGAAATATTCCGTTTTCTTGACAGGATTGATCAAGGACATTTCTAATCTTTTCACATTGTTTTGGATTATATCTTCAACTAGTGATTAGCAGACCAAACAGGTTCAGTTAAAGCTTATGTCTACGACTCGTCAAAATGGGCCCTTTTCAAAGAAGGAATGGTAGTTTTTATTGATAGTTATACTGTGGGTACAAAGCCAGTCAACACAATGATTTTGAATAATAAGAGCAAAGTAGTTAGGTCACCTAGACCTAGCGCAGCAGAAATACTTTGTGATCACATGATGTCTGCAAGACACCTGATAGAGCCACCACCAACTCCATTGTCAAATGTTTGGAAAGATTCAATATTATAATACCATTGAAGGAAAGATTGTGCAGGTATTTTTAAATCATTGAACTCCAAAAGTAATACTGCTAGAGTACATTCGATTAAATACTTGAATCAGGATATAAAACGGCCATCATCAATATTATCCAAGTTTGTGTTATCATCAACATTTACAGCGCCAACACCAGGAATAATTCACAAATCAATTTACCATCTACTGAAGACTGCTTTGCTCAGTGACGCAGAAGAGTGCTCTGGCACAGAATGTTCCTATAACTATGATTATGAGAATACTATACAGGCTCTTTACACTTCTATCTTTCACTTTTGTGATCTCTAAACACATAGCACCAAAACCAGGAATTTTTCAAGAATTACTTTCAGTAGTCAGTCATCCTCCAGTACAGGATTAGTTCTCAGTAGCTTAAAAGATGAATTCATCATTCATCTCAATAGTTGTACTTCTTGAAGAGAAGTTCACATCCATGGAAGAAAGCTTAGGGAAGGAAGTACAATTTGTTGATTACTTTGACAAAATTATTGCGTATGATCTTTGGGAGAATATACCTGTGTGGTTCTTTTCAGCAAATATTGTGCTCCCAGACTCGGTCTTTATTGGAAAAACGTTCGCACGGAATAATAGTTGAATCTTGTAATGCCATTCATTATCAATCTTGCAACTTTTGAGATAAGAGTTCTGGGTATTTTACGAAATTCGTATATTTTTTTTTCCTCTTTAAACCTCAGAGAGGTATAGCAATTGCCTTTATTCAATATCTTTTACACATCTTTCTTCTTTATTATTTTTCTGTTCTTTTGATGTTTCAATAAAGTTTATTTTTCATCACACTTCATAAGCACAAAATTCAGATCTACATAATTCATCTGA
>JXSR01S013558.1:166818-177637 GCA_000969725.1 Ophiothrix spiculata
ATATTAAATGAGACACACAACACACAGTGAGGACTTATAACTTAGGCTATTTTTTATTTTTAACCAGAGGGTGCGGAATGCGGAAGATTTTGCTAAGCCTACGGAATGACGGAAGATTGCCGTCAAATACGGAAGTCTTCCGCACGATCCGGAAGAGTTGGCAGCTCTGGACTACTGTGAAAACATTCGACTAAAACTTAAACCCCTCACGTCTCATTTACACATGGCCAACTCACAGCTGGTAACTCATACCAAGGATGTTTACACATTAACACAATTTACCATGTGTAAAAAGCAAGATGGCAATACCATTCACACGGATCTCGTCTTTGACACCACATTCCTTGTAAGTACTTTCGTGAGAAATTGTGACAAAATGTAAAAATAGTTGTCTGTGCAGCACTTGCGCATGTACCTGCAAATTCACTACAGGAGTGATCCAAAAATATTTTGGTGAGGAATTATAGCTTCAATAACATGAATAATGAAATGTTATTATTCCTTTTTCTTTAATTCTAATAAAATCATGAAAATAAAAACATCTTTTTGATCACTTATTTTATTTAGAACCTTTCTTGCAACTTGCTATTATCTGAATAGGCCTTGCCCTAAATTTGATCCCTATGCTAGAATAAAAATGGCACAGGACAATTGGCCCATGAATGAAAATTTTAATAGACACAGTAAAACAAGTGTCTCATAGTAACATCAAATTAAAAAATTACATGTTAAGAGAATGCAAAAAGCATGAAGATGACAATTATGATGACCGTGTACAATTTGTAGTTGAACATTTACCCACCTGCTCAAAGAACTGGGAGGGTTCATCACAGTGCATGGATGCTGAAGGTGTTAAGAGAATTCATGAGAGGTAAGTACAGTATCAAAGTCTGTATTTTACAGCATCAAACTTAGGGTTTCAGTGTTTCTTTTCATTGTCCAGAATCTAGTTCGCCCTGGATCAAATGGAAAAAATCATCTGAAGCCATCGTCGCCCTTCAGTGTATGCACAACAAACAGACTGGATTCAACAAATTTAGTATGGTGTCCTGATTAATTTGGACATTTACAAAATTGCTGACCTTCAAAACTTTGTATGCACAAAATCAGCAAAAAAGGGGTCATTCGATGCCTCGGTCTGTCAAAAATAGTAGAGGGCGGGAAAACATGTTCAGTTTTATTCAGATTATATCCAAAATTACTCTCATTTTGAGGTGATCTTTTACGAAATTGTCAGTGGCGAGCTACAAAAATCAAAAATTTGAGAAATGAGTTCCCAGACATGTGTTTCTAGATTCAAAATTTAGTTAGGTTGTTTACAAATATACAGGCTGTTTCTATTAAAGAACATTTTCCGGAAGCAACCGGCTAATGGAGTAGAAGTATTCAATAGAAACAGGCATTCTCCGCCATTATCCGTCTTTTTAGCGGCTAAAGTTTAGCCGCTATTTATCCTGCTTTTTGCAGGATAATAGCGGTGAGAAATACTGCAAGATGGCAATAGAAATCGAGGTCATCGCACTTTCCGGCGAAAAACCGGAAATCAACAATATCACGTGATCAAAAATTTGACCCCTGTCGCTTGGATTATGACCTGTTTGTACTTTCTGAATGTTAGCTGCCATTCTACCATTGTTTATCAGTACAGTACTATTAAAAATTATGCAAATTGCTAAATTATGGCAACATCAGAGCCACAGGTCAGGGAACAGCATTTTTTTTGGAATGATGAGTCGATTCTAGCGTTGATAAATGTATGGAGTGAGGCAGATATCCAGAGAATTTTGGACGGGAAAACTAAAAAGAATAGCTTGGCGTACCATAAGATGGTGGAGCGATTGAACGGGAAAGGGGTCAATTGCAATAAATCGCAACTGATTAGCAAAATTAAATATTTAAAGACACAGTTTGCCAATGCGCAGAAGGCTAACAGAAGTGGAGCTAGTAAAGACGATCTTTACAAAGTGTGCCCATATTGGGATGCCCTTTCACCAATACTAAACTCTGGTAAGCAATATTTTCTGTGTACATGTACATTAACAATGTACATGATGTTAAGCTTAATCATATTTAAGTACATAGTTTTCATTATTGAAATCATTGAATTTCCTACAAACCATGTAATTTTGAATGCAGCAAATAAAGCATATCATCTCACATTCTACATGTGACATAGCTGAGTCCGAGTAGGCCCCACATACAACTATTATTGTTTAAAATAAATTTCAGACACGAACATGATTTCTGAACGCAGCCACCGTGTATCCCCAAGTTGAGACCAGAACGGGACACCGCCAAGTACGCAACACCGTCTCCAATCAGTAATCCACACAACCGCGAAATCGCGCATGCCTGAAAGCATTTTGTACTCGTGTAAAATGCACACGCAGTTGTGTTACGCAAGGCCCTAAATTTTTGTGTCCGAGAATTATGTAAAACAACAATAGTGGTCCAAAAACAAGGATTTTTTGGACCTTGGTCAAAACTGACCGAACCATCATCTTCTATGTGAAAATCCACATCTAGCAATGTATACTTTTATATGTATTTACTTATCGGTTGCTGAGTTATTTTCACATCCAGATATTGCATCTCAAAATGATATCATCAATAACGAGCTTCAAGAAATATGTAATTGGTTTCAAGCCAATAAACTTTCTGTAAATGCTGGCAAAACTAATTATATGGTACTCGGTACTCAATATGGTACTGCAAAATATATTGATGTAAATCATGTATGTTCAGCTGATTCTCAAAATAATAGTTTCAACCACATGGATAAAAAGAATCTCAATATTAAGCTTGACGGTGTTTCGTTGCAAAAAGTAAAATCAACTAAATTTCTTGGTGTGATTATTGATGAGAATTTGACATGGAAATATCATATAGATGCAATATCGAAAACTATTTCAAGAAACACTGGTATGTTGACTAAACTTAAGCATTATTTACCTGAAAACATATTGTACTCCCTTTACTGTACATTAATTTTGCCATATATAAATTATGGGGTTCTTATATGGGGAAACACATATGAAACATACTTGGACAAATTATTAAAATTACAAAAATGGGCTATCAGAACAATATCAAATAGTCACTATAGAAGTCATACGGGGCCCTTATTCAAAAAATATAATATTCTTAATGTACATGACGTGTTTAAACTCAACCTTGGGATTTTCATGTACAAGCATCATACAAAACAACTTCCAAATATTTTCTCAGCTTATTTTACAAAACATGTTCAGACTCACAACTATAATACAAGAAATGCTCAGGATTATAGTATCAATAAAACTAAGAAAATATTCTCTGATCGTGCTGTTCGAAATTGTGGACCAACCTTTTGGAACACTCTGAGTAATGACATAAAAAGATCCAAAAGCATAAAAGAATTCAAAATAAATCTAAAAAAATATCTATTGTCAAATTATAATTAAAACTGATTTACACATATCAGTATACTTAACCGGAGCATTTGTCTTGTTTATGTTGTTTGTTTGTCCTTTGCTGTTGTATGTTGTAAGTGTAATTTTGTAACTTATTTTGTTTGCAGGGTATCATCACTTCAGGTCTTCTTGGCCTTTTGATGATGTCCTCAATATCATTTTCGTTTTACCTTTTGATGTGTTTTTAATGAATTTGTGTAATTTTGATATTGGAATAAAGTTTGATTTGATTTGATTTGAGTTACAAAGCGTAAAATATTTAAGAAAATCAGGGGTTAACTTTGACCTTAATGCAGCTCAGAAGCACTTTCCATTTGCTGTTCATCTTCGCTGCTCAAACCACATCAAACAAGATTTTGAAGAAAAAATGAAAACACACCCTCCAGTACAGGACTAGTTCTAGCTCAAAAGATGAATTCATCTCGAAAGTTTCACTACTTGAAGAGAAGTGGTCATCCATGGAAGAAAGCTTAGGGAAGAGAGTACAATTTGTTGATTACTTGACAAAATTATTGTATATGATCTTTGGGAGAATACCTGTGTGGTTCTTTTCAGTCAATATTGTGCTCCCAGTCTTTATTGGAAAAACATTCACACAGAATAAAAGAGGAATCTTGTAATGCCATTATCAAAACATTTCTCCAAGCTGGAAACCATAAACTCGACATACTTAAGTTCACTAAGGAGATCAGAGAATGTACAGAGGAGCAAAAGAGTGCTGCTTATCTTCGCTTATTGCTATAGAGGACTTGCAGCTTCATCTAACTTCAACTCAGTTGTAGCAATAACTTTCTACATACCCTCTTCTGATGGATCCTCTACTCTGATTAGAGTGCAAGGATCTGGTTATGCCATTTGGGTCAACAGAGTATTGCCTGTGTTTGCTAAAAATGTTATATACAGGCTAACCGAACTAAGGAACAATTCTACCCCATTGAATACACCTCAACACCACAAACCAGACTCTCTCCCTCAGTTTGAACTTTCATTCTTCTATTGCAAGTACATTCAGGCACAGCCTTCTTCCCATCTCTACAAGGATAAGTTACTGGAACTAACCAAGAGTGAGACTGAAATTTAAACTTTTGTGTGAATACAATCAATATTTCACAGAGCAAAATAACAAGTTGTATCCAGTTGTACTTGAATGAGATGGTAATATGCAAATGATGATATCAGAATTAACTCTTCATCGAGAAAGAAGTGATAAATTTGACAAAGAACGAATACAGGACCTTACAAATAGGAATTAAAATTCAACAGATGCAAGTACCCAGACAAATTACAGTGATGCTGTGGTATGTGGAAAATCTCCAGATAACTTAAACCCGCTGTGCATTAATTACTCACTCAGTGAGTCCCACACATAATTGAAGGGGTAGGCGCAATGTAGTGCTAACCCTCTTTTTGCACAAGTTACTGGTTTTGATTTGAATGATTTTTTAACTATAAAAATGAAAAATAGTTTTCGAAAAGTTTATTATGATGAAGTACATGGGTGAATGAAAATATTTCGACCAAAATTGAAGTCCTAAGTGATTTCAATAAAACAAGCCAGTCACTTGAAAAATGAGGGTTAGCACTATATTGCCCCAAGATCTGGAACATTACAATTTCTAACTTTCTAGAAACACTAGATACCAAAGATTTCTTTTTCAAAATCCCAGATCTAAGAATACTTGATGCAAGGATTATAAATTCAGTGATTCCAGAAGACGTACAGTGTTTCTAAATGATCTATGGCGCTGAATATGAATTCAGGGGCAATATAGTGCTAAGCCATAGTGTCTGATTTTTAAGCAACCCTTAGACTTTTGAATAGCTTAATCTTAGCCATACAATGATTTTGCTGAAAATAGTATACAATATGGTGATAATGAAACTCAGCCAGAGATGTTTTCCAAAATTAATTGAAAAACGATGTAATAACTTGTTTTAAATGCATCTGTTTCAAAACCAGTACAAAGGTGGTCGGAAAATAGGTGTGGGTTAGCACTATATTGCGCATACCCCTTCAATTGGAAAAAGAAGAAGAATGGTATATAATACCTAGCATTTAAACAACATGAGTTTTGCTGACTAACAATAGCTGGTGCTGAATTAAAGACCCACTTGCAGAAGTTTGTTGATGGTTGAATAGCAGCAATAAAACACAGTCTACTATATGACAATGGCAACAAATCATGGGACATCACAGTTGGCAGTTTAAAAATCTCGATATAGACCATCTTCAAGAAAAAATAATGGACCAGAGTTGACATTGACAAAGACAAGCAGCATTATAAAAAAGCAACAAGAACTTTGGCAAAATGATGAGTCCTTCTGATGATTATGTTAAACGTTCTTCAAGGAAATCTACAAAATGTGGTTAAAGGCCATGGAAAACAGATATATCGACTGCCAATGAAGGAAACAAGTACGCCATTTACTCTGTCGAAAAACTGCCACCTGACATGAAAGAAAAAATAAATGGAGAGACTTTGTTGAAAAATCAAGAAAGGTTGGAAATTATAACAAAAAGTCTGTAACGTTAACGTGTTATGGACATTTTATGGAAGATTCCTTTGACAGTGGTCAATTGATGAGGTTCAATTCAGGAGCCAGAAACAGGGGAGCAAGTCTTCAAAAAAGATGCTGTTGCCACACCACCTTATTTTCTGAAGAATAGCAGAATACCTAGAACGTATGGAGAAATGATGTATATACTGGACAAATGACAGCTGCTGTCACTTGAGTCAATTGACTGCGACATGTTTTTTTAGGTAATGTTGCAAATGATTCTTCATTGACATTCAATGACATGTTTAGGCTGATGGTTAAATCAGACAGCTAACTATCATCCTTTTCACCTTCCACTGTAACTAGCACTGATGCGACAGAAGACACAACAAAAGGAAGTTATTGCAAAGCCAATTACATATTCTGACATTCAAGCCAAGGCTGCCAAGATCCTCCCTCCAAAACCTTGGTCTTTTGATGTTGATGAAAACGGGTTTGATTTTTGAATACAACAAGAAGTATTGTCACATCACTGACAGTCACCTGATAGTTTTCATCAGACAGGAGTTTATTGCTCTACTATATCAGCAATGGAAAATTGACATTTGTCAACTGATAGCTACATCAGTAGGATTTTTTTCCATTCAAATCTGTATTTTTTGTGACATCTTAATTCATAGTAAGAACCAGGAATATTCCAAAAGTGTCAACTGGCAATTATCACCTACTGAGGAGTGCTATGGAACTGACTATGTTTACTATAAAAAATACTTTGTGTCATCTGAAAGAAGGTCCACAAAGACAATGGAGAAAAAATTTAATTCTGAAAATTGAAAGGAGAGTAGCTGCATTCCAATTTGTTCTCACAAACTTGTCCTGACAAAAAGCTGGGAAAAGAGGGACAGCCCATCTACATGATGCAAATGAGTTACATGAAAGCCTATGGCATATGGAAGCATGACAGTCATGGCACAGAGATCGGCTTTGACAAAGTTCTACCTGCTGAAACCAAAGTATGTGAAAGCAGTCTCCCATTCCACACATGTGGCATGTTTATGCGTTTAATGTGTAAATATAAAGGAAAAATTCCCACACCATCAACAACAAGATCACTGGTGTTCTGGCAAATCCCAAACAAGAAGGAAACGCCCAGGATCTAACAGTATGCAGCCATGCACCCTTACCAATGAAAATGAACACTACGACATGCTTCTTTGTAAAAAGTCGTCTGCCAAATCAGAGTGTGTTCAAGGAATTTGTTGATCTATGCAACAAAAGATTCACCAGAGATTTCCTCATTTTCCTTTCTGATGATCTGACCCATGATCACAACACAGTTGCAAAGTTCAACCTCAAATATGTCCAAAGCTTGGATATGAAAGTGCAAATACAAAAAAAGAAAGAAATATGTTCCAAAAGCAATCTGAGTTAAAATCGAAGGAGCAATCAGAAAATCATCAGGAAGATTGGATGTAGGTTTGTGTGACAAATCTGGCATCATAAAAGCGTATGTGTATGGTGAAGAAACACAAAAGACTATTCATAGAACAGAACACACTTCTAAGGAATTTCCAGAAAGGAGACAAAACCCAACATAATATTGATTAACTCAAAGACAAAAATAACAAAAACGACAAGTCTGGTCATAGAAGAAAATAAATTGAAAGAAGCAAGAGAATTAGTAAAACCACCAGTTGCAAATGCTACACGAATTAACACTATCCAAGGACCACAAGACAAGTTAACAATTCAAGGACAAATAACCCAGGTATGAACCAATTAAAATTACCTCAACCAAAATATCAAAAGTTTTAAATACAAGGCTAAATAAAAAAAAATTACTACCAACATTTTATTTTGTTAATTCAGTTCCAACATTTGATTTGTCCTTTTTAGAAGACAAGGACATCGTTGGGCTGGTAAATCAAAAACATGGGAGGCCAGAAACGGAAATACAGAGAATGCTATGATAAGCAAAAGTTTCATATAAATCAAGTTTGAAAGATGTGGGGACAATTTCACTAACATTTAACGATAGTCGCTAACCACGTTTTGATCGCCAACTTCAAAAATAATCACATATAGCAGGTATTTTTAACAATTTAGCGATCATTTTTGGAGTTTTGTCGATCATAACGGGGTTAGCAATCATCGCTTAATGTTAGTGAAATCGGCCTGTAGACACCAAGACAGATGACGACGACAAAATTATTGATTCATCAAGTGTTAAATCTATTCCAACGTTTGATGTGTACTATGGCACAGAGAATCTGTGGTCAAATAATGAAGGCAACAAACAGATTGAAGCAGGTAGCAAAACAGCACAATTGCTTAGATAAGTTGCCCAAAACAACATATCCCCTAGTGATCAAACTGCAGGATGCATACAATGTGGAAGCTGAAGTGTGAGGTCACTGGTTCATGTCTGACAGAATCTGTGGTCAAATAACAAAGGCAACAAATAAAATCAAGCAGGCAACAACACAGTACAATTGCTTAGATAAATCACCAGAAACAACATATCCCCTAGTGATCAAACTGCACGATGCATACAATGTGGAAGCTGAAGTGTGGGGTCACAAGAGGAGACCAATTGTAAACAAGTCCTAACATTCATCAAGAACAAACAGATTCAAAGATGTGATGAGAAAACTTGGCTGCTGAAAAACACCATTCATACAGTAAATGTACGAGACAATCTGTGGTCAAAATTTGTTTAATAACAAAGGCAACAAACAGAATGAAGAAGGTAGTACACAGTACAATTACTTAGATAAGTCACCAGAAACAATCATGTAATCAAACTGAAGGATGTATGCAATGATTGTTTATTATTTATCTAGAAACAATAAGCAAAGTCGCCTGTGTGACCGCCGCAGCCTGTGGAGTTTCCGTACAGCAAGTACATACATGTAAGCGAGAACAGAAAAATGTAAAGGATGGTGCTGTAAGCGGTTTAAAGGACGACAGGGATCAAAACCAGATAGGGAACACTTAAAGGTATATCCAGAATGGGCAGAAGGGATGCTGCGCAACAAAATTCATAGAGAATTCTTCATGAATAATATTCCCCTAACACTGAAAAAAGGTACATGCAGCCATCATGATCCAAAACTACCAAATATCACAAACACAGGTCTACATCGAGTCTTGCTAAGAATTGGATTTATCTATAGATCTAGATAAAGAAATTCAGTTCTCATGGAACGACCAGATATATATATTTTACAGAATGGAGGCACAGATTTCTTTGTGCCATCAGAAAGCATAGACGAAATGGGCGGAAAATAGTATATAGTGATGAGACATGGGTTAATGCGGGGCATGTTAAAAACAAGACATGGCAGGAAGGACTCAACTATTAAAACATATAGACAGTTGTTCCTCACGGGATTATCCACCGGATTTTCAGAGCTAAGAAACAGGATGGTGACTACCATGGAGAAATGAGCTCTGAACTGTATGAAAATTGGTTCACGACCAAGTTGATCCCGAACATTCCCCAAAAAAGTAAAATAGTACTAGACAATGCCCCTTATCACACGGTAAGGTTGAATTGTTACCACGCAAGGACCGGGAAAAAATATTGGAGACTGGCTCACAAGAAAAAATATTGCATGCGATGATGAAATGATCATTGCTGAATTGTTAAAGTTGGTCAAACCTCACAGGAAGAACTTAAATGACTTGACAAAATTGTAACGTAGTCCCTAGTGATCACACTGCAGGATGCATACAATGTGGAAGCTATAGTGTGGGGTCACTGGTTCATGTCTGAGAGTATCTGTGGTCAAATAACAAAGGTAACAAATTACAATTGCTTAGATAAAGTTGCCCAAAACAATGTATCCCCTAGTGATCAAACTGCATGATGCATACAATGGGAAGCTACAGTGTGGGATCACTTGCAAGAGAAGACCAACAGTAGACAAGCCCGAACATTCATCAAGTAACCGATTGATCGCACTTAGTACGGGGTGTGTTAATTTGCAAATTTGACTTTCTTGTGTGGGACCCCCTTCAAAATATGGTATCCCTAATGTAAATCAAGAATATGAAAGAAAAAAATTCAAAGTTGCAGAACCCCCCTGTACATTACCCCCTGAACAATTTGATGACATGTCTTCCAAATTCAGAGGGTATAAATAGCAGATGACAGGTTGTCATACAATCATGTAGTTGTACCTTTTGAAAATTTGGTTCAAGCTCTTTTTATATAAAAAGTCCTGGTATCCTAAAAGCCCAAGAGAACATTTTTGCAATTATTCATGAAAACAGCAATTATAATATTGGAATTTAAGATAAATTTGGCATATATACAGGTATTAAAATATTCCCATTATATCCCTAAAGAGATTATTTAAATCTGATAAACATGATATATTTTGAAAATTTTATTATGTAGCATGTGTATTATGTTGTTTAATGTGATCATTAAATCATGTCTAATGACTTCTATGCACTCACGCAAGAAAATTCTCGCCCATACGTGAATCAGAGCAAATTCACGAAAGGACGCCTCTTACGCAGCCGCCATAGCTGACGGGCTTCCAGCTACCCAAAGCTTACCCATTCACAAAACAATATTTTCCCATGGTCAACATTTATTTTGGAATTATGATTATTTATTTCATAGAAAACACAGTGATTGAGATTATTGGCAACATTTACATTTATTGTACAATTATTAATTTCTTTTCAATCATGTTTTCTAAATATTTACAGATATCTATGACTACTTCATCAATGCACCAGCTTGTGATGATCAGCCAAACAGAAATTATCGCAGCATTAGTGAAGGCATGAACTATCTGCATTCTAGATGGGTTGGAATTGTTCGCCAATTATCGCAGCATTAGCGAAGGCAT
>JXSR01S013558.1:182394-199388 GCA_000969725.1 Ophiothrix spiculata
CTGTCTGAGAAATTCAGACAAGAAAATATATATTAAAAAATATAGGGGGGTAGCTCATTTCTCAAAAGATCCAAAAATTGCATTTTGGAGGGTCTGCATTCTAGATGGGTTGGAATTGTTCGCCAATTATCGCAGCATTAGCGAAGGCATGAACTATCTGCATTCTAGATGGGTTGGAATTGTTCGCCAATTATCGCAGCATTAGCGAAGGCATGAACTATCTGCATTCTGGATGGGTTGGAATTGTTCGCCACAGATATGAAGCAAAGGAAAACAACATCATGAGTCTCATGGTAGAAGTCCGCTTTTCACAGACGATATCACGGAACCACAAGGTACAGATGACGGTAGACAAGAATGCCAGCAAGATTTTATCGTTGAAGTGCAACTGTATTGCAGGAGAAGGGAAATGCTGCAGTCATGCTGCAGGTGTGGCTTTTAAAGTGCAAGAGGTAAATAGGGAGGGTTACATTGGAATTGCATGCACCGAGAAGGGTTACATTGGAATTGCTTGCATCGACCAGTTTTATGTATGGAACGCAAGCACACAGGAAAATGTCCTTCCAGACAGTGTAGAAAACATTAAGACTTTTGATAGCAAATCACCTTCAACCAAGTTATGGCGTTTGAAACTGTTGAGCATCTTATAAGGAACACTTATCAAAAACACACATTTTATATCAAATACTAATTTTGTTAGCGTTCCAATTTCAAGAACAGAACCAAAATTAAAAACAAAGAACTTATGATGGCTACAACGAGATCAAAGACAAAAAAAATTTAGGATCCACAAATTATTTCCAGGAATGTGATTTCCCATGTGGTATGCTACTGACACAGAAAGATGATTGTTCAGAATGATCAACATGATGTACCTGTTGCGTCCAAATAATGCTGGAAACGCTCAACGGTCTAGAGAAGAAGCAACATCCATAATTGTTGAAATAGTACAAGAACACTGGTTATACTGCAACTTCTATACAAGACACATTAGAAAGAAAGTTCTGAAGATCTACAACTGAAGACAATGATAATACTTCCCAGGAGTCAGAAGTTCAATATTCCATAGATCAAGGGCCTTCTACAAGTAAAGGACAAAGAAGTGCTGGAACAAAACAGTGTTGGTCGGCTAATTTGTGTCAAATTTGGCTCAAAGAAACAAGGTGCAGGAGCATTTTCTGTACAAGGTATCTTGATCAACGATAGATACAGACCATTGCCAACATTAACAGTAGCCTCAGAAATAAGACAGAATCCGGCAGAGTTGAAAATTGTTCTTATTGGAATGTTAGAGGCTGCAAGTGGAGTCAACGCAATGTGATCATGATCTGTGACTTAGTCACAGGTCCAGCTTGCACTTTGTCTTTGACCAATCCAGACATAATATTTAATGACAATGTTGCAATATGTAATGCCCACTTAAAATGAGGGTATTTTCTTATTTGTACAAACTACAATTTGTTCCTATAAAACACCCACTTTGCATAATTAGAGTTGGGCGTTTATAAGGAATCAATTTTTTGACATTATAAAATCACAAAAGCTGTTTCAAGCACTCTTTCAACTCATTTGATCGCACATCTGATATTTTAGGTATATTCGTCCAAGATTTCAGTGAGAATATAGTGGGGCTTTTACTTGACTCCAGGTGGGCGATTATAATAGGAACAATATGGTATATGATTTAAGTTTGTTATATACTGTCATATTTATTTTATGGTCCATTTTTCTTCGTTTTAATTTTTTCAGGTAATCGAAGGATCAGTTTAAAGAAGACAGAGGGAAAGAAGACATTTCGGCTTGGAAAAGGACTTTTCATGTCGGGGAACATCAGAGGTCTTCAGTACCATGGCATTGGTAGCAATCTTAATTACTGCTTTGTTCAAGGAAAAGTAAGTAAAATTATTATAGTTTTAAAAGATACAAAAAATTCTATATAGTTCCAAATCAACTTCAAGCAGATGTACACCTAAGTATACCAGCATAGTTTTATAATACCACATGAGCTAAAGAAATAAGTAAATAAACTTTATCTCCATGGATATCTTTCTAACAGCATACATTTATTTACAATTTTCAAGTGATAATACAAACATGCAACATGAATAAAATTGGACATGTTGAACTGCGGGTTGAACTTAATGCCTCTATGCAAAAAGTTCAACATACGATATAGTTTATATAAAACTGGCAAGTTAACAAAAAATGCTTGGTCATGACTCAGTTTATAAAAGCCGACTTATTTTTTAATGTTATTTTGCTTTATGGTTGGTAATGTAAATGTTCTATTATATTTTCATTTTTTCTTTGCAGCTTCCAGGCTACTTGCAGACTGGCTTGCAACAATTACAACAGCTATGGTGACTGTGGAGTGTTAGCTCACATAAAACTTGAAAGTGATTCCCAAAGACAAGAAGCTGACATCAATTTATGTGTTATACAGGAAACTATATCAACCAACCAGCCAGAAAATGGGCTGAAAATGAATGAAAAATCTAAAATTTTAGCACATGAACATTTTCAAAAACGAGGAAATCAGCTGAAAAGAGGAACTCTCACGCCCCTGATTATGCAAGTTCACCCACCCTATAATGTGGGGTAAGAACAATGAAAATATAGCACGTCAACAATATGTTGCGCATCATCGTTTGCACAAGCATACTGGTATTTCAGTTACAGAAACTGGACTATGGATAAATATGTAATGCCCATATGTAGCGGCGTCGCAAGATAGCATAATATCGTGCAAACAACGTGGAACTGGATTTCTAGAGATTAAGAATGGCATTGTTTCTGGAAATAAATCATTGAAAGCAAAATTACAACTTTCCATCTATCAAAGTATTTTTTATTTTTATTTGTGTGTGTTTGTGTAAAGAGAACATTTTTAACTTGAAGGTTATACCAGTTTGAAATTTGGTTACAATTTAACTTTTTCTTTTGGTAATTAAAGAATAAAAAAGTAAATAGATTTGATAATTGCAATGTCTGGAGACCAGTACATTTACATGACAATTTCATCTTTGGTGAATCTGCCTTGTGTAAAATCTTTGTTTAATAGAATTCTTGAAAAAGTTATTGCAATTCAGAAAACAACTTATGTTTAATCCTATTTGACATTTGATGGGATATATCGAGAGGTTGTGTTAATTTTAGATCCTTTCCAGATTCTGCCCAGTGTACATTCTGTTGTGGAATAATTGGTAAGCTATAGCAAGTCTGGTATGTCAACAATCTTTATTTAGATATGGCGTAATTGTAAAAACATTGTGGCAATTCTAATACTTTGCTGTATCAACCATGTCTAAAGATTTTAATTGTTTTAGTGGTATTATTAGGAGTTAAAGTTATGCTAAGATATTTGCTGGACATGCCCTATGAGCAATCCTTGTTGATACATTTTGGAATGATCATAATGTTATGGTAATTTTCAACCCTTGTATTGTTTAATATGCTGTATGTACAATCCTTGTTTATACTTTAAGGAATTATCAGAAAGTTTAATAATGTACCATGCATGTTCTTTCGGAAGTCTTTTATCCCTCCTATGCTTTATAGGAAATTCGCATTATGATATTGGCCCAAGTAATTTCACAAAATAATCTTATATAAAGCATCAAGTACATTTCTGACCAATTATAATATGTTAAGACTTACTTGTAAAAGGGTTTCACTGGTTGTTACGATTTTGTTGCTGTTACTCAAGAAAAAGTATAATATTCCCTGGATGCTTTCACAATAATCTTTAATAGTTGCAGATAGAGTTTTGGTCATGTTTAACATTATGCATGTGCTTCTTTTACCAACACATCTAACAAGCAATGTTACTGTTTAAATTGCAAGATATCACTTGCTACCGTATCAACTCCAAACTGCTGATTTATACTTCTATCATGGTCACACACTTAACGAATTAAATTGGTTTTAATTGCCAATACTCACATATTGTAGCAGTAGTCAGTGATTACAATTTATAGTGAAAGCAAGTTTGATGATTAAATCAAATAGCACTGACGAAAACATGCAAAGCTATCCTTTCAATTAGAAAATTGTTTGTCTGTCATTATGTCTTCATACCTCAAAACATATTGTTCTTATTAAATAAATAAATGCTGATGATGTCTTTTAAAGTTGCACTCATTTAAAATGTGCTAACTGAACTTATAATTCAGAGTGTAAATGTATCTATCATTACCCTAGACAGTCAGGAATTTAATGATTTGTAGTGGTAATATGTCAAAGACAATAATGGACTAATGTTGTTATTGAATATTTTGCAAATCACTGAAAGGAACTAGCCCAGATTCTACTTCGAATAAAAATCTAACTAAATCTATCTAACTAAAGCTTATAAGTATAGTAAAATCCAAAAAAGTACTAAACTTTACACAGAAGTGGCTCAAATTGAAAGAGAATTAATTTGCAATATATCATTATGTGATGGTGGTGTGACTATCTAGTGTTTTCTTAATCCTAAATTTGTACCTGAGGTAAAAATAGTGGTATGAATCTAGGCCAGTCCCTATAATTGTTAGGATAGAAAATCCTCGAAACTTTTTACCGAACTGAAATTCTTTCCAGTTTGAAATACCAATATGGTATGATAGGCATTAAAAAACAAATATATTCCTTTACAAATGCTGTCCATTATATGAAATGCAGAACCCAACCCAGTTGGTTCTTGATAGAAACAATACTGTACATTTCATGAACTCATCTTACACTAACAGATCTTTTCTTTTTTTCCATTTTTATAATAACAATGGTATAAATGATGATGGATTGCACACCAACAGTAAACAATAATAAATAAACAATGCCATTTTGATGGCAAATTTCACACTGGTATCATTGTACATTACAAATAGTCATAAAAATTGATAAAACTTACGGTCAGAGATCATGGTCATTGCCAAAATTGCATGACTTGCTTACACAAAACACACAGAATAAGATCTATGTTTATATTATACTTCATTATACAAACAGTAAAGAATTTCCGATCGATGCAATTCAATTATCAAACAAGCAAAACCAAGCTCTATGAGTTTGTTATAGATCTTTTTTAGAATCTATTTAAAAATATTTAAAGATGACAATCTAGTGTACATCACTGACAACAAACTGAATGTGACAATCCACACTTGCAAGGATTAACAGACAATTAAAATATGCAATCTTCACCAACAATTAAAATCTTAAAATCTTTCATCAATATGTGTCAAGAATATTGTACCCATTAGTTCACCAGCTCTATTTGCTGCAGAAGCGATATCAATTTCCATTCAGCTTACTTGTTTCCATCTCCACCTGTATTATTTCGTCAAGTGAGTGCGAGAAAGTCGTTTCTGCAATGGCTGCCTTAAGTTTTATTTCTTTAACACCTAGTCACTAGATGGGAAAAATCTTTCAAAATGTCCCTGCCATGTGTCAGTGGCTCTTGAAATGGTTCTTCAGGTGACACCGTCACCTAAAGAACCATTTCAAGATCCACTGACCCAAGACTGGAGTTTACACAGTGTGCAATCTAAATTAATGACAAATGGCAGGTATTGCAGATATGACGTTCTTGCACTCACATGACGATTTATACTTTTGGAAATCTTTTGTATCAAATTAATCCTTGGTGTGTTTTTATCCTCTGTTAGGTCCTCTCTTTAACACTTTTTAATCATATCATTTTAAATACTAGTATTGGTTTTGTCACCATGAAGTCATATCATATTTAACTTCTTGATTTAAAAAAAAGCAAGTCACACTCATAAAAAATTAAAATAATAAGAAATGATTGCACACAAATTTTTGTGGAGAATGAGTTTACCGTGCAGCACCATGGAGGAAGTCCCACTCAGATGAAACCATCCCATTTGTTGCTTGCTACATTTGCTAGATGTTGCCTTCCCATATATCTTGAGTTGCTTGCCGGTCAGCTCTTTTCTTGTCTGCGTTGGAAAACGAAACATGAAGCAAAACATAAATATTATTGCCTTCACTTCCAAACACAATGGTTGAAAATCATGTTATATTATTTTGATTCCAAAAATCCTTGATGTGTATTTGAAAACAGTGATGCAAGTGGCTGTCTTCAACATTTTCTTCAAAATTTCATAAAATATCAAGCTTTCTACTACAAGCAGTTTGAAAAAGTGTAGCTATTATCTAGTAACAAAATATGATTTGTATTCATAAACTCCAAGTGTCGTCTATCCAATCAGAATGCAAGAATATAAACTAGGCGGAGTGGATTGAAAGTTGACAATGCACTCCACTTTATATTGCATTCCCGTTCAGAAAACGGGCATTTGGTGCGTATGAATGTTACATTTTTCGGTCAGTGATGATTTTTTTAGTTTAGCTTTGTTTTGAATTTTGATGGCCATATAAAAGACTAATTTCTTTTCACAGAAGATGCAATATTATTCTTCTGTCGTGTATGAATTAGATTAAACCATACTCTCGCACGCTTCAATACAGTCTAAGTCCGAATACCTCGTCATGAAAAAATTTCTGGTTCCCCCTGGGTTTCGAACCCCTGACCCCCGTTATCCTGATCCAAATTGTCCAGCTATGCCTAGCCACCGAGCGTGGCCTGCCCGGACGTATTCGGACTTAGGCGAATTCTTGATTTCTTACTGTAGTACTTTGTAGTACGTAGGAGGGTAAGGGTTAATAAATTAGCATTTCATTATGCTTGTAAAATGAAACAAAATCAATGCACTTGGGGTAAATTTTGATTGGTGTCCAATTCCATCGGCCCCTAAAAGCCTTGTGAATTGGACGCATCAAAATTGATCACACATGCAACGATTTTGTCTTGTATCACTCACGACATGATATACGCATTTATTAATTTAAAAAACGCATCATATTCACCTTTAGCTTCCCTCAACTTTTTTCTCTCCGCTTCTCGCTGCTCTTTGGTCACTTTGGTTTTAAGTCCTAGTGCGCCGCTCACAAGACGCCTTGCAGCAGCAGCCGTGGTCTGTGGTCGCTCCCTATATGGTTGCAGAAACTCGATGCATCTTTTAGCCTTCATCTTAGATTCTCTTGATGCTCGTGATATTGGACGGGTGCGGAACATGGGATTCAGCAAGCCTAATGCATCCTGGGCTGTTAAGAAACATATGGATTCATTTTGATTTCTTCCCTTTATTTTTGTCCACTTCTTGATCCTGTGTAATCATTGACTAAATCAAGCAATTCTACAATATTGTCATATTTGTTAAAAAAATCTGTACGTTTAATTCGTCGGGTACATCACATACGGTTCTATCTCACAAAATATGTGTTTAGAGCAAAACGTGCTTTAAAATCTCCCATTTGTAATAAGCTTGAAAAACACTGTTTGTGTTATGCACTACCAGGCAAAAGCTGATACCATTACAAAAACACTCCAAGGTTTTAATTTAGTAAAAATAAATACTGGTTCTCTAGCCAACTCGGTTTTATTTAACTCTAAACATATAGATCAGTATGTGATAAAGATTTTTCCTGTTTTCAGCACGATGTCAAAGATAGACCCAGATAGACCCATATGCAACGTATTCATCGCCGTATTATAAACCGCTTGATTGTCGTATCGTTGTTTCACATAGGGGTCTATCTTAGATAGAACCTTATGTGATGCAGTTTCACAGATAGAACCGTATGTGATGTAGTTTTTCGTTAATCGCAGAGTGAATTGCGTGAGATAGGTCGAGATAGCACCGTATGTGAAAACATTAATTTGAATTTATTGCATATTAATCAAATTTGTTAATTAATATCTCAATAATTAAGTAGTAACCACATCTGAAATTTTGTAATCACAAAGAATTCAAGGTAAAAGTATTAATTCCCAATTTTCTCAAAAATGTCAAAAATACGAGATAGAACCGTATGTGATGTAGCCGACGAATTATAAATGAAAGTAGATCCATCTGTTAAAAGTCCAATTTTACCACAATCTCACATGTATGCTAATTTGATTCAAACTGTGCTTCTATTAAATATCTTATTGTATTTCAATTGCACATACTTAAAAGATAATATGTACATATTTTTATAATATCTTCGAAACTGAAATTTGATGTGAAAGACTGATTCCAGGTGAAAGAATGTGTGCAGCATATACACTATAATCACATTAAAAGACAATCTTCAGACTTCTTGGCCATCTTTTGCTTGGTAAAACCCTCACAATTTCTTCTGAAGTCTGTCAGATACCCTGGCTGCTAATTCTTCCCCTACTATCCCTTCATGCTTTTTTTTTTTCAAATTGATGGGAGAGTAAGTGGGATAAATACGTACTACAAAGTCCATTTGCGTTGGTGGAAATAATGACATTGGTTTACTTCAAGGTACCTGAAACTATGGTCAGTTTTAGTCTATATTGAGAATAAAAGTAATCTTGTTTTGGGGGTTTAATAGCAAACACGTATTACTTGAAAAGTCACATCATACTTGTTTAAAACAAGTCCTGAACTTACCAATTAATGGTGAGGCAAAGATAGCCAGAGCATGCGTGTCATCCACCCACTTGATGTCAAAGCCTTTGTTCCTGAAATCAAGTAATCACAACACACATTCATTGTCAGTGACGTCATATACAACCTGTCATATCAATAGGTACCTAAAGGTCGGCATAGTATATTACGTGATATGGGCCACTGAAACTGAGCATGGTCAAACAATGAGCATAGTCAAAAATCGAGTCGGAGGTCGAATTTTTAATTTCATCTGAACATTACCTTATCATCTATCAAAAGAAGACATCAGGACCTTCCCATAATGCCTCGCTTCCAATGGGTTTTCAATGTTTTTTTTGTATGGGATGTGATGAGAGGGTTTAGGGATGAAACATATCGGAAATGCAAATTAAGGTCGAGGTCTGCTAATTATGCTATGTTTCATCCCTAAACCCTCTCATCACATCCCATACAAAAAATCCATTGAAAACCCATTGGAAGCGAGGCATTATGGGAAGGTCCTGATGACTTCTTTTTCATCTATCATATTAATCAGGTTTCAACATCCAATCATAAGAAAAATGTGTTAAAAACCAAGATAAAATCCTCTCTCCATCCAAGTTTTACTCAGTACAAAAACTTTTAACTCAATTATAGTTTTCCATATCAGCCTGATGCCCTCTACCAATTTGGATGTAACTTTGCAACTGAACATCAAATAACCAAAAAGCAAGGTGTTTTTTTAAAGCTGAAAATCTCAGCTTTCAGATAAGGCCAAAATATTGGCTTTGATTTTGGGACCCTTAAAGTACCTTTCATACGACAGGTCACATATCATCCTGTGACATGACATCACAAGTTCTTGTGACATATATAATAACATACATCACAGGATGACATATGATGTCAGAACATGAGTTTGCTATTTGGTCCCGCCCTTTCTTTGAGTACTTTTGATGTCATATGTCATTATTTTACACCATTACCACCAAAAAGATCACAGCAAAACACCAGCTGATGCTGCACATCAGAGAGTACTCGTACATTTCTATAGTGCAAAATAGGGTAGTGCTGAGCTCTGAAATCTTGGGGTCCAATCTTAAAGTAGCTACATAAGAAAAAGTCAAAATGAGGGGAGCGTAGCAGAGTGGTTAGAGCGTTGGACTCATAATCACATGCAAGTCAACTGTCGTGGGATCGAGTCCCGGGCCAGGCACGTCTCCTTGTTTCCTTAAGCAAGAAACTTTACTCTGCTTGCTTTGTGCTTCGGAGGGCACGTAAAGCCGTCGGTCCTATCTGAAGTGTTTCTGACACACTGTCAGATGTAAAAGAACGTCACAGGCTAAGCTACGGCTGTTCGAAATAAGAGTATCCTCTCTAGTACGGTGACCGTATATCAAAATACGTCATCAACTCTAGGACCAGAGTACTGCTGTATATAGTGAATAGTCACTTCTAGCAGTTAAATAAATTGAAGACTTGAAGATAGAATTTCAAAACAAAATAGTAAATTTGGGGCTAATTCTAGACCCTTTGGGGGGACAAATCCAAATTTTAGGGGTCTGGTTGCCAAAAAACTCTCTTTTCCATTTATCTCTCTGAAAGGTCCACTCCTTTTGTCTGTTTCAAAAATGCAGATTTCCGAAAGTTATGATACCGTGTAAGTTTATTTTTCCTAGAGGTTTTTTTTGTTAAATAGATTCAATCACAATTCAATGAAATTTTGTTTTTTATTGCTTTCATTGATTGCTGCTGATATCTAATTAGAGAATAAAAGATAAGAATTATTGCTTTGCCTGTCATCTATCGTCTCATAATGGATGGGCGTACATTATTTTGAGTAATGGGTGCCCCCGCAGGGGATGCGCATTACGAAAAAATAATGTACGCCCATCCATTATGAGACGATAGATGACAGGCAAAACAATAAATCGCCATCTTTTATTCTCATTCTTAGTCACAAATTTGAGTCATTTATAAACCAAAAAGGATGTAAATTATTGCCAAAAACTATAAACATTATTTTTGGAAAATCGTACACCCCTATTCAAACATGAAATTATAAATAATAAATTATTGCCAAAAACTATAAACATTATTTTTGGAAAATCGTACGTACACCCCTATTCAAACATGAAATATTCCAAACCCAGTAAAGCTGTTTTCGCTGGATGTGTGCGTACACCTGCATCGCTCCACTGCGTTTCACGCTGAACGCACTGTCATCTATCGTCTCATAATGGATGGCCAAAATTCCTTATTAGGAAGTAAAATCGCACTCAGTGACTAAGAATGGCTATTAAAAGCATATCTTCCACATATTCCACTATTATGTACTATAATTGTACCAGTATAGTATAGTTTGCACTGTGTCACTTCTACAAAAAGATTTTCAACATACTAAATCATTGCATACAGAGGTTTTTTGCATTATTTTTGTCAGTATCTTTTCCATAATATGTGACCTGCTCCCCACGAAACCCAAAAGAATCGGAAAAATCATTTTCCTGATTTGCCCGCATCAAAAATGCTGAAAATACAAGCTCTAAAATGATATATCACTTGTCAACATTGTTGAACCTTTTGCTAATGAAAAAACAATATTTCTCTTGAAAATTCCTTTGTTTTCTATTGATTTGAGGGAGGTGTATTGGGCTAAAACTCCATAAGTGCTCTAACGACTTTGTCCAAGTTTCGTGGGAACAGGTCACATATCGTTTCTTTTATAAAAGGCGTACTTTCAGTAAAAAGTGTACTGTTGTATTCATGAATCATTTAAAATCATACTAGTTGGCAGCTCTGATAAGAACACAGTGCATTATTTTTTAACAATTTCAGTTTCGTTAACCCTAACACGTCACAGTCCAACAAAATCCAACAAGCAAAAAATCAAGAAATTCGCCCAAGTCCAAATACGTCACAGACGGGGATACAGATGGGCACGAAATGGCTGCCATGGCAGGCCATACTCGGTGGCTTGCCATAGGTGGACATGGGAATGGGATGCCAGAGGTCGGGGTTCAAATGTATGACGTATTTGGACTTAGATAGTTTTTAAGCGTTTGGGAGTTAGGGTTAAGTAAGAAGCAGAACTACATCACCTTATTGCTGCCACAGCTGCAAATGCACTTGAGATGTTCTGCAATTATATGTCCAATAATAAAAAAACTGCAAAACATCTTCTGAGCTTGTTGAATAACAAAAGTGCATTTAAAATCTGCTTTGATAATGAAAGATAAAGAAAAGGAAACTTACTTGAAATCAGAAAAGGCCATCATGAGGTCCGGTGTCTTAAATTCTGCTGGGAAATCATACATCTCTATCACATGCTCAAATGCTGCTGGCAAAAATAAATCAGAATATTAAAGTTCATGTTGTACGAGGAAGTCATTATAATAGTTGAAGTATATTAGCAATAGTTGTGACTAACGATAAATATACTATTGTTTCTTTCAATAATTCATGTGTACTAAGAGTTGTGAACGTAGACTAGACGCGGACCGTTATCATCTTTAAAATGTGCCATTGCCAATCAAACTTCATCAATAGTCAACAAGAAGTCATGGGGAGACTACTAGTTGACTTGTTGCCATTGATGAAGGGTATTGATAGCCCATCCATAAAAAAGAAGTCATTGACTGATGTCATGTGCTTATTGATAAACACAAGGGCAGTGAGCAATGGGAAAGGAAATCCACCACACACCTGTATACAATTTAGCATGTAGCCTTTCTCATGTAAGGTGGGTTGATAAGTGATTTGGTTGATGGTGAAAAATATTAATAACCCTAAAACTTACAAAGGTTACAAAAAGTTACAAGAGAAAATCACCAAAATCACTGAAGTCCGAATACGTCATAGACAGGGGTCCTATATGGGCACGAAATCCTGCCTAGGCAGCGCCCCCGGCTTGGTTTAGGTGGACATGGGATCGCGATGCGAGAAGTCCTTGGTTCGAGTCCAAGTGGAAACCACCAATTTTTTGACACCCTCATTTCCGAGGCTGAGAACGAAAAGGGGTAGGTAGGAGGTTAGGGTTAAGGTTTAGTAGAAACAATTTGGTTGATGCCAAAGACAGGTGACACATCTTTTTCCATCAACCACCTTTTTACAAATTTCTTGTTTAAAGTGAGTATTCACCATCTTTTTAAAGCAATAGAAACAGATCGTTGGACGAATCACCACTATGTTTGCGAAGCAAAAAAGCAGTTGATGGTTAATAATTTGCAGGGTGACAAGTAGAACATGTAATAATCTTACTTGCCTCGCTTGATTGAAATTTTACTTTATTAAATGTCTGCAAGTTCACAAAAATTACTCACCCTGATAGTCCATGTCATCTTTGGGCTGATAGTTGTAATAATCATGCTTGGGTTTCTTGACTGAGACTTTCACCTTGCTTATTCCTTCAGCAAGCTGTAAAAAGAATGGGGAGAAGACCTTTGAGTAAAGATGGTGCACTGAGGTGCAGTAGTTACAGCATTGGACTCATAATTGAGAGGTTGTTGGTTCAAGCCCTGGTCCATTCACCACAGTGTGGAGTCCTTGGAGCAAGATTCGTTATCCACAGTGTTCCTCCCAACCCAAGATGATAGAAATGGATATCGTAATGTAAAGACTACTGGGAAGGTTAATCGCTTGTGCGGTATGAGTGGTGTAGTCCAACAAACATATAAAGTACATGTATAGTGGAGTCTTGCCTAAACGTACAAGAAATGGAGATGGGCAACAAGGCCATTAGCAATTTATAAAATCTTTATATAGGGGCCTACCAATCAAAAAAGGTGAAATTCTTAAAAAGTCAACTAATTGACATATGGCCAATAGAGTCAATTCGCAAGGTGACATTTGTTATGATAATATTCACCTCCATTAGCAACCAGCTCTTAAGAGTTTCGTGGTTAACTCACAAGTAGTGGTTCAAATTCAACCTGAACCTCACACTTTTTAATAAAAGTAAAGCACCAAGACAGATATTTCATTTTATGAAAATCTTTAGTAGTAAACCTGGTATATAGCAGTGTAATAATTCATGGTTGACATCCTGCTTGTATGACCCTTTTCTAGTTTTGATGATGAAAGTTTAATTATCAAACAACGACCTATTTCACATCTCTTCACGAAGGAGGAAAAAACACAGGTCCCAGAATCTCAGTAAAAAGAAACATGCAGGGTAAATTTAGTCCGCCAAGAAAGACCAAGGGCAGCGAGCGAAGTCATGCAGCGAGGGCATCAGCTTGTGCTGGCGCCCTAGGTTCAGTCTTTCTGACAGACTAGGTATATTGGGTCAATTTGTTTGTTGCATACTACGCATCAAGCCTTTGCACACAGGTGGCCAATTCCCAAATGCCTGCTCTCGGCAATATACAAAACACAACTAAAATCAATACTAGTAAAATTTGACTTTTGACTACTAACCTCTTGTTCCTCTTCTGGTTTGAGACTATCTCCTGTGTCATTAAACATTGTATCCCACGAGTCCTCATCATCATCATCATCACCACTACCATCCTTGGTTGCCATGGCATCACCTCCATCACTGGTTACCATGGCATCACCTCCATCACTGGTTGCAATGGTATCACCTCCATCAATGGTAACCATGGCATCATCTCCCTCAATGGTTGCCGTCGCATCACCTCCGTCTTTGGTCTCTGCAACATATATATCATCTTTGGCATCAATTTCATCATCCGTTTCCATGGCTCCTCCTCTATCTTCAGTTTCCGTAACTTCTTGAGATGGCACCTTTGTATCACAATTATTATCATCTGTGGAATCATCATTAGTCCTGCCCATTTCTTCTTTATTTTCACTTTCAGTTATATTCTCATCACCAGCTATGCTTTTTTCCAACTGATCAGTTTCAGCCAAGTCATCAGTATTAGCATCAGACATGTTACAAACCTGCTCACATGCAGGCTCATTTGCTTTTTTTGCAACCAACTCACTATCTTTGCTTGGAATTATATCATCGATTTGGTCGCATTTAGAGGCACCAGTTTTAAAAGTGGCATCATCAACACCTGTCTTTTGTTGTCTACTAACAACATCATTCTGTTCTGTACAATCCTCTTCAACAGTATGGGTAACCGAGTCATAAGACGGATCTTGAGCATCTCGTTCTAAACCTGGTTCTGGATCCAAGACCACATCTTGAGCAATTACAACAGAATCACAAGACACATTACAAATGGCCACTTCTGAACTTTGCTCAGAATGTGAAACCATATCTTCAGGTCTATTTTCCTGAGCATTAACTGTCTTAGTTCTGGTATTTTCAAAATTTGTATCATTAGCCATATCAGTAAAAGTAGGATTATATGGGCCACCCGTAGCTATAAGATCCTTAGTACCTGGATCATCCTTTGGTCTCATCTGTTCTTGAACCTCATCTACATTTTGAACATAATTCACAGATATTTCAGCTGAATCAATTCTCTCTCCTTCATGTTCTGTCATTTCATTATCTTTCATATCATTTTTAATACTATCACGATCATTAGGTATGCTCAAATCATTTTTTATTCCTGCATTTGATATTGGAATTTCTGTCTCTTCATCATCACTTGCAATTGATACATCCATTCTGTTAAATTCAGACACGGTGGATTTAACATTGCACTGAGTTTCACTTGATATAACTAAGTTGTAAGGATCTTCAGGCGCTATAGATAGGTCATGCTTAGAAACATCAGTATATGCCATAGCCTGATCTTGTCTTATAATCTTTGTGTCATTCTCAACAACATTTGTCACATCAGTTCTCTTTCTATCCCCTACTATTGCACTGTGATCCACACCTGTGGCTTTGTAACTTGGTTCAACTCTTTGTGACAAATCAACTCTCAAATTGCTTTCCATGTTCTTAAAATGTAAATCTTGATCATGTGGTGTTTGGCTACAAACACTGGTGTCCTGATTAATTTCAGTTTGATCCTCTTGCTGTTTAAATTCTGAAATATCTGCATCAAGGTCCTCTTCACTTTCATACTTAGATGGTCCCATATCGTGACCATCATTTGTGATACAAGGTACACGCTTATGATCTGATCGTTGATGTTGTGATATTGAATCAGATGATCGCTCACCACCACGGGTATCTGAGGATTCATATTTGACATCAGTTCTTGACCTCTGCTCCTTGTGACCTGTTCGAGGCCTTTCTCGTTCCCCATCCCTATACCTATCTTCCCTTCCTTTGGAATCTCTTCTTCCTGATTTATCTTTAGATGATCTCCTTACATCATCCTCATGAAATCGATCACTTTTATGCTTCAGTTCACCACTTCTACTTGACACTTTTTGAGTTCGAATTTCATCACGACTTGAAGTAGATTGTCTTTGCTCTTTTTGCTCTTTATGATCAACAATTCTTTTCTTCTGGGGAGGTTCTCTAGGATTGGCAGTTCTTGTGGCATCTTGATCAGTCCTTGTGACATTTTTGTCAGGTGACGAGGCTTTCTCTTGCTCTTCTGCTTCCATCTGAAGTCTTCTAGCTCTTGGTATATAAATTTGTTGAGCTTCTCTTCTGGCACGAGGTACATAGACATCCTGTGCTGGACGTCTTGGTTTTCTGTAATTCAAATGTGATAATATATTAATAACAACACATATCTCTCTTGAAGGACAATACAAATAATATGACACCTATCAAATATGCCTCTTCTGTTTCATTGAATTCAGCAGTGGTTGGTGTCAACCGAAGGCTTTCAACTTTTTCATGAATGAAAAACATACTTGGTGAAGATAAAAAAATTTAATTTTTTCCTATGTATTTCTTTGTTTTTGCGCTGTTTACTAAAAATCATACACTGCCGCTCTAAAGTATTTCCGCACAAAACCTTTATACAGCCATATCTCAAAAGGCGTTTGTCCGATTTTCATCATTTATTGACAGAGTCTATACTCTATACTGTATAATTATCGAAGTAACTGTTCCGGAATTGCATTCATTGCATTTATTGCATTTGAAAATATGGCATGTAATGCATATTACTAACTTTTGATTGAACATAAAAAATTGAGTTTATATAGAGGTGGTCGATATATTCCCACACTACAGTTGAGCGAAACACCTTTTTCAGTCCAGTGTATTTTCGGCCAGAGTCCAAAAAATGTATGAATGTTTTAATATTTTCAAACTACATAGTAAAAATATGAAATTCTGCAAATTTCACGATTATTGGAAAATCAGAAGTAATTAAAAAGAATAATTGAAAATCGCATACCGTCATGTTTTACCTAACATGAAATCAGTGGCGACACTTGGTCAACCAGACTTACGCCCGAGGACGGTTATAATACATTTTGGGAATTGTCACTCTGTCATTAAAAGTGAATGCCACTCATTTGCATTGACACAACATGACACACATGCTGTTAGTGATTAGTGTAGTTCAATTATCGAGCCTCATTTTTTATGCTGCTGTGGTTTTTGCAGTGATCCGATACCGTTGCCTGCTAGGCAAAAATCTTCCCCTATTTAAAAGCGTTGAGATTTCATTTTGGTCAGATCTCGGGTTTATTTCTAAGTTTATTAGAGTG
>JXSR01S013558.1:263112-282841 GCA_000969725.1 Ophiothrix spiculata
TGGGCGGCACCTTTTTTATTTTTTGGCTGATTTTGATAAAATTGGTGTTAAAATGTTCAGGGGATCAAGCTGCATCAAATAAGAGTTAGGACAGAATGATTTGAAACATCATCATTTTATAGCCTACCCCTAATATAAGGCCAAAAAAAAAAGTTAGTTTTGTATTTACCTTTAGCCGCCCTTGGTTTCTCTTTCATGTTCAATAATACAACATGCGACTTGTTTTGTTGCATCTTTGTTTGCTTTTACGCAAGTCTCCAGAAAGCTTTTTTACAGAATTGTTTTATTTATCAACAATAAGATTTTTTTTTTGATACGAAATATGAAAAAAAAAATTAATGCGGGAAATATGTAACTTAACAGAAACGCGCACGGGTTACCAGAAACAAACTTGTTTCTTTTTTTTTTGGCCTAATGCGCATCATGTTTTCCTCAGAAACATGTTCTTTATTACAACAGCGACAGGTCTACTTCGCTGAGGAGATGATAAAATTCAAGCTGCAATGCTGCATTCCTCTTAAATCAGAGGTAGCAGTAATTTATTAAATCTTCTTTGCCGTATATAGGACAGCACATAACAAAATACGCACTAGATTATAATTAGAAATAGTAAATGCATATTAGGTACCTTTTTTGAAAAATCAGTGAAAGTGACTATTTTGCAGTTCTTGCCAAACATATTGTGCTACTCTATTAAACTTTAAATACAATTATCTTTAATTACAGGTTCTATTTTGTCACCAGAGTGTACAATGATTATGTTCAAAGTATCTGGGATGATTTGAGTATCGACCCTAAACCAGATGTCATCATCATGAATTCATGTCTATGGGATGTGTCAAGGTATGGACCAACTTCTATGAATAAATACAAGACCAACATAGAGAAGAGTTTCAGAGAAGCCACCAATGCCTTGCCTCCAGAGTGTCTATTCATCTGGAACACTGCCCTCCCAGTTGCCAACAAGATCAGGGGTGGATTCTTACTGCCCGAGTTGGACTTTTTGTGCTCAACACTAAGATTGGATGTCTTGGAAGGTAATTTCTATGCCAAAGAACTTGCCAGTGCATATGGTATGGATGTGTTAGATCTGCATTATTTTTTCAGGTTTCAACTTCATCGCAGAGCACCAGATGGTGTCCATTGGAACCATCAGGCCCACCGTCGTATCACTAATCTCATTCTTACTCATGTAGCTAGCGCATGGGGATTAGATCCCCCTAGGCATGTTGATGCACTAAGCCGTAGCTTGCCACCAACTGAAGAACGCCAACCTACTAAACCCCCTTCGCCATTGCCAGATACCCTTGGATTTATAGACTTTGATAAACCGGCACCAGGATCTTCTTCCACAAAGTCAAAGCCAAGATCAGCTAGTACCCCTGCAGCATTAGGAAAGATGCCTGTTGAAGAAAGCAATTTGCTGCGTAACTCTGTTTCTGCTCATTCTGATCAGAATGGAAATGTCCGTAGTGCGTCTGTTGAGAAGATCAGCAAGATTGAGCAGTATAGTAGACCCAAGTCAGCCGATGGTCACCAGATATGCATAGGAAATCGGGATGAAGTGGGTAGGAAACGTCCAAGTTCAGTTGATGGTTCAATTCAGTTTTCGGGATCAAAACTTGGCTTGTCAGGAAGCCATATTGATTCTGGAGAAGGTCTGCAGACCTCTGCATTGAGCCAAGCAAGACCAGTAGAAACCAATCGTCCAAGTTCTGCTGATAATTATATAAATCCTCAGTCTCAACCAGGCCTAGGTTCCCCACTCAAGCACAATCCCATCACTATTGCTTCCAAACCCAGACAAAACAAAAGATTTGCACCATATGGTAATAATAACAGGGCTCACAACAACAACAACAACAACAAGCCATCCCCGGTATACAATGGTCCAACTCATTACAATCCACCTGTACAGAATGTTGAATTCTACAATAACATCAATCAGTTTGTCAATGTCAATGTGCCTCCGCCTAACTTTAACATGGCCTACCAAAGTATGCAACAGGCTGGGTACCAACCAACAGGTTATCCTCAAGGGCAGTACCAGGCAGACTTGGAATGGAGACGACAACAACGTATGAATCGCATGATGCATGAGAGAGGCATGGAGTTCAATTGGTTTGGGGGATTCAATTGGGGATAAGTATTACAAGCTTAGTCATGTTAAAACGGTGTGCTTTTGTGTATTGATGCAAGTTTGACAGTTGTGCTATTAAATTTGAATTACAGTTCTTTCTTTTTTTTTTGGGGGGGGGGGTACCGTTCGTGGGATGGAGAGGTGAAGGGGTTAAGAATATTTTGAATACATTCAAGTTGATGTCCCTTTGTTATTTCATTGATGGACATTGATTAGTAAATTGTGACTACCATGCTCAAGAAAGTAGCACCATTGCTGTCATGTTACGAAAGACTGGCGTTCCAGTGATGCCAATTTATCAAAATATATCAAAGGTTGATAGTTTATAGGTAGAATAATAAGAGATACATTTCTAATTTAGAAATGGAAAGGAAAACTAACTTTAAAAATCAATTCTATTCTAACTCCTATGCTACACTAATGTCCATTCACTGGAGCACTTTTGTTGGGTCATGCAACCAGCACCCTCAGCAGATGTTATTGCTGTTATACTAGTTGTGGGCAACCCCTGTGCTCCGTTTACAGATAATGACTGCCTTTTGGCTCTGGCTCCAGTGAGTGATAATTATTGCAGCGCAGAAGTTACAATATATTTGAATTAAATTTTATGCATGAATATCCATTATTATAATATTTTGTGTAGCTTTTTGTAATTTGTGAGTAGATTGATAGATCTGGTACATGTTAAAAATAGGAAAGGGAAAGTTAGTATAGTTGCAGATTTAAGTTTATAATATAGATTTTAACACATAATAATCTGTTCAAATAGTTAGCTTTGCACAATGTGCTACATATTCTCAGCTGTCATAGGTAAAACCAGAACGAAAATATATCCAAACAGAAGTTAACAAGTAACTGAAAGAATCAGTACAGCTTTGTCATTGTAATCATATTTCTTGGACAAAATGAAACGCTGGCTTATGATAAAGTGTGTATCTACAATTTCTTTTGTTGGTGATTGTATTTATAAGCTAAAACATTAGCTCTGGTATTCATTTGCTTGCAAATGTCCAATATCCCCAGACAACAGTCTCCTGTGAATCATGTTAATAGCGTGATGCCTGTATAACACGATACCTGCTACTACATGGTTCATACCAGGAAAATCAAATTGTCAGCCCCTACAGCTACAATGCCTAATTGTTTCAAACGATGTCTGCATTAACAAAGATATCAAATGTGCCCAAAGCATAGTTTGTAGCAATAAGTGCACTTGGTACAAGGCTCTGAAAAAATTGTAAAAATTTCCAAAGAATTGTGATTACCGTAAGGCTTCAATCACATATACAGTGTATGGTATTTGCTTCATGCTCCCAGGGAAGGCACTCATATTCCTTGTGATGGGGATGATTACATGTCATTTTCAAATACGAGTACCTTCCCCGAGAGAGTATAGCGAATACCGTACACTTCTATTTGACCACAGCCTAAGAGTTGAGAACTGTTCCAGTATTCTAAGAGTTGAGAACTGTTCCAGTATTAGTAAAGATATTTCAGCATTAATTTGTATGTAAATAATTATAACCATAACTCAATTTATATTTTTATTATCTTTATATAACAGTATTTCTCTATTTATGTAAATATTTGTTTGTATATATAGTATATCAGATCAGTATTCTGTTGTGTGCTTAAATGCCATTGTCTTCCAACACTGCTAATCCATCCAGCTGACACTTCTATGAAGAGTTTTCATCTAAGAAAAGGTTTCTTTTTCCAAGAAGAGGGCTTTGATTTTATAACCCAAGGTCCATTTTGCTCAAATAAATGTTGCCATAATGCATAGGCTTATTTGTTGCAAAATTGGGAAAAGGAGTATTTGAACATTTCTAGTAATGTATGTTTACATTGATTAGGCCATTTACACTTGATTGTCACACCCTGGTCACATAACCACCAGTTGCGACCGGTGATTGGTAATCCAAAGGAAGCCGCAACGCCAGTATGACATCGGTATCACACCGGTGAATGCTTGCAAGCTCTTGCGATGCCTGGTCAGTCACCGGTCGTTATAAGACCAAGACTGAAGACATCTTATATACAAACTGCAAACTAGGCTTAACCTCAGAAATAAATTCTCTGCTGCTCACAGACACCCCGATTCTACCCTGTATGACGCAGTAAACACATCGTAACCTCATCGCAAGGTTATGTGACCAGTCCAGGGTATCTGTCTCAAAGCTTTCCTGCTCTTGAAAAACTTTTTTTTTTATGTGTGAGAACCCTTGAGTGCATTCTACATTTAAAGAAAAGAGTTCCATATGTACTCCTGTATACATTTTACAAAATTGATTTTAATATTGGCATTTTTGAAAATTAAAAACAGTCACCTTTAACTTCATAACTTTAGGCCTATATGTGCCCATCAATTCAATGAATTTGGCAATAGGGACACATGCATAGGGACACCGCATGATGGGTTATATCAACATTATTCATATCAACATCATAATAAATTTATCTAAACATGTAAAATGGTCATGACGACAGTCCTAGTAAGAACCATCAGCTTTTTGGTTTGATACGCCATAGATTTGCACCTTGGATTTGTCCATCTTGAAGCATGGAAGAGAATACTTATATGCATTTGGATAGGAGCTTGTTGAATATTTATTACGCTACAACACAGGTGCGTCATCCATGTATGACATCATTGCATCAGACAGTGCCATTGCGAAAAATTAGCGATCACAAAATCAGAGTTGAAATTTTAATAATTAGAAAATAAATTAAAAAAGTGAAAGATTTAGTTCTTGTTTACTTTTTGAAAAACTTTTGTGCATGGGAGCTTTGAGACAAACAAATGAAAATGGCCTTAACTGAGTGGCCTACATAACCCCCAATTGCACTATTTTGATGTAGATGATTTAGCAAGGAAAATCACAAACAACTCGTTCAATTTAATGTTAACAGGTTTAAACTATGTAGCATTTTTACTAAATTGAAATCGCTTTGTTAAGTATAAATAGTTTTGTGACTAGCTACTTATGATGAGTTATCAAGAAAAGATGCTACATAGGCCTAGCCTATCACTTTTGGTATAATCATCTTAGTTATTTATAAATTATGTGACTTACATGTATATACTGTGTGTGATGTATTGTCACATATAAGTATGAAAACAAAAGTGTCAGACTTTCCATCACAAACAACTCTTTTTCAATTTCATGCTAGATTTATGTAGCATATTTACCAAACTTTTAAGTCACTTTTGTTGTTAAGTATAAAATGAATAATTCTGTGACCAGCTACTTCTGATGATTCTTGCCAGGTAAAGATGCTACATAGGCCTTGCCTATGTGATTGTTTTCTAATAAATGGTCTATTCCCAGGAACTTGACACTAGTATTATAGCATCCTGGGGTAACATGGAGTATGAGTAGGGCTGAACAACAAATATCAGACTTTGCCATCAAGTCTTTCATTGCCATGATGATGTTCAAGACTCATTTTATCATGCTGCTTGCTACTTCTGACGAGTCTTTCAAAGTAAAGGTGCTATATGTGCTCTGCCTAATATATTGCCATCTAGTTTTGTAGGTATAGTATACAACAACTTGAAAATCATATTTTGCTTAAATAAATCGATAACTATCTCTTCCAAAATATCAAAAGAACTCTTTGGTCATTGTACCATTCCTTAAATAATAACGACGGTGCTTGTTAATCCAATGTGTGCCTTAAATATATATCTCATGTGTAAGCAGTTGTTTTTTATGCATTTTAGGTTTCCAGTAAATTGTTAACGTATAATATAATATTTTGAAATTTTGCTGGTTTATGCCATCGCCCATCCTTATGTACGTACTTGCTGTTTTGCTTGGCTTGTAATTTAAGTGAACACTACAGTTCATATTTCCAAATATACATGTTTAAAATGAAAATTATAGTAATGCTTGTTAATCCAATATGTGCTTTTAATATCTTATGTTCACATGTATTAGCATTATGTTTTTATATTGCTGGTCTGCCATTTTAGACATTGTTTACAAGCTTTTACATAACAGGTTTGCTTGTTTATGAATTGCTATGATGAAACAGTACAGACCATATTTCTAAATGCTTACAAGTTACAATTGAAATACCTAAATAGAATACTGTTTGTTGCTTGAGACTGAGACACCTACCTTAAATTTATAAATTTCTCTACAGTAAAGAAGAGTCAAAGGAAAAAAAGTTGACAGCCTTTAGGCACAGGTTGGACTCGTTTCTGAAGTGATCATGCTATAAAAAATAAACATCCATTGTAATTTGCTGTATTTAAAGGGGATCACCCCATTCCATGTTCAGAGTGAGTCTGTTACCTTCCCAGTATTAAAATGACAGTACTCATTGTTTTGACTTGAGACCGTACAAGTTAATCCTTACTCAAGTTTACTTATATGCACCTTGGAAGATGTTCAAGTAGTACCACAACTCTTGATGATACTGCAGTATAAGAGGGGAGCGTGGCCGAGCGGTTAGAGCACGGGTCTCGTAATACAGAGATTGTGGGTTCGAGCCCCGGGCCGGGCGGTTTTCGTCTCCTTGTTTCCTTGGGCAAGAAACTTTACTCTACTTGCTCCGTGGTCGGACAGTCACGTAAAGCCGTGGGTCCCCTGTGCGAATGCTCCTTCATGGGGCGCTGCATACAGTGTATACCTGGTGAGTCTATATTTCAACAATCTTAGGGCTTGTCTTTTGAGGCGTGCGAGTGCGATAGCACATCATCACACACCTACAATGGTCTTGAGGCGTGCAGTTTTCAGCACACCTAAATCTTGTAAAATTATGCACAATTTGATACAAATGCACGCCTAAAATAGTACAACACACCCAAATCATCTTGAGAAGTGCTATTTTTATCACAGCTGCAGTTTTAAAAGACAAGGCCTGCTATCTTTTGTTCTTGTTCTAAACCATTTGATTCTGATGAAGAGGTCAACTCTGACAGGTCGTGATTCATAACCTCACCAATTAATTGCATGACCAATCTTTTAACTTTTGTTGTATTGATTCTCATTTGTATTATTGTTAACAATAATGTCATGGGAGATGTCAAAGCACAAGCTCTACATAAAGTGTGCGGGCTAAAGCAAGCCTGTAACATATTAGGATTGATGTCATATGACCACTGTTATATATATATATATATATACGCCAGGGAAGTAGTGATGTCACATTTATGATAATTTATTAGCCCAACACGTGCGATCTGGTTCCAAACAAATGATCATGTCCTGAGTGGTTCCACTGATCATACGTATTAACAGAATAGGCGTACGTGTACGTAAACATAAAAATCAGACTGCTTTTTTTTCGGTTGGAAAACGAAAATAATGGCAGGGGTCCCATCCTGGCTTGTGATCACAACCTTCCCTTATTTTTGTTTTAGATGAATGTTATGGTATCAAATAAGAGTCTGACATTTTCCCCCATAGTCTTAACGTGTGGTAAAACTGTCTACCCCGTTTGTTTGGAAACAAAACGCACGTGTTGGGTGATTTACATAAATTATGACGTCATTACTTCCCCGGCGTATTGGCTATCTTCCAATGTTTCTACATGTATTTATTTTGAATGTATTCAATTTCATAATTCTTGAATTGTGAACAATTAACTCATTTTATGTAGTCTTTCTGCTCTGTATTCCAGAAGAACCTTAAAACACTATACAAAATGTAAATCTATTTACCATTTTTCAGAAACAGTATTAATAGTAAGAGTGTTTTATAGAAATTAAATTGTTGGACAATTGGTAACATTAATTTTGAAGGTTTATGACATGTTTAAAAATCCAGAATTTTTAATGATAAAAGATAAAGGTATGTGATAAAGAGCAGCTTTTTTGACAATGAATTTGATGATATTTCTCATTTACAGTTCAGCAATGTATTAACTGAGTATCATATCAGTCTCTGTACTTTTGACGATGCACAAGTTTTGATAAGCGTTTTGCCAAATGGAAGATCATTCCTAGTAGTTCAGTACTTTTTTGTATGTTACAGGTGCTGGGGTTTAGAATAGAAACTAACATTCCAGACTTTGCCTTGCCCATTGTATTTCCATAGTAATAATATGAAAGTCCCATTAATATCCATTGGTCAACATCAATCAAAGCTGAATTTATTGCTCGACTTCATTCAGGCCAAGTAGCACACAAAATACCAGTGATGATGATATTATTTCAACTCTAGACTCATTTTAGCAAGATGAAGTATTGTGAACTTGCTTATTGCATAACTTGACTTCTGGAAATCATGTGAAGTTCATTAAGGTGTCATTTTAATTATTATAGCATGGTCTTTGAAAATATTTAAAAATGTGCAAATAACAAGAGGCTGGTTTGGGAAGGACGGTCACATTTGTCATAATGAAACTCTATATTGATTCAAACTTTGTAAGTTTTATTTTGTGTCTTTGTTGCCATGCACAGAAGATATTGTACTTTTACAATCCTAGGTGTTGACCGATGGAATTTGATTGGCTCTGAATATACCACCATTCTGATTTCAATGAAATCGACAATCAGGTCATAGCAGTATACATTCCAACTCATTCTATATCAAGTTATAAACAAGGTTGATTCATTTGAAGTGTTTTTCCAAAAAATTCTATATCCATTTTTCAGGGATGCAAGTTTTCAAAATTCTTATTAACTGTAAATGTCTTGTTTTCAGGAAATTTTGTGGCATATGAAAGAATGTGATAAGAAATTTCTTGGAAATTGCGAGGAATTTCATGAAATTTAACTTCAGTAGCTTGTTTTTTGCATCACTGATTTCTACAAACTACTTATATTTTTGGTAGCTCTACTTTACCAACTACAAACTTACAAAGTACTATTTGTGTCATCCTTAACTATTTGTAACAATATTTAAAATTAAAATTAAAAAAAATAAATCATAATTTTGAATAAAATATTTGCTTGTTATTTAGTAAGCTTACATAGTTGAAATAAGTAAGTTGTAGAAATGGGAGTTTATTTGGAAAAACACTTGATTTGTGTATGTGCCGATAGCAGGAAATACAGTTCAAATATGTAATGAAATTAAAGGTGTCTAAGATATTAATGAGAGTATTATGTTTATGTTCTTAATAAAAGTAATAATGACAATAATCATGCTGTTTAATGAGAAATTTTATTTATGATTATCTCCACTTTCTTGACATTTTCTCATCACATGTTGGTAATAAATAATATTACCAACATGTGATGGAAACAAATACTGAAAATAACAATATAGCATTTACGGCTACGTTGCGTTACGTCTGTAAACTCCAGACCTCGTCAGAGAACTGATTGATCATGTGACGGGCAGTGAGGAATTTTCCCAATAACTTCATGCGTGTGGTAATTGGTGGCATAGTTGCTGATTGCTCAACCCTGTCCTAAATGACTTCCCAAACTCCTCTCTCAAAATATTGTTCCTCGTCCAAAGTCACTCAGGGGTGTGAGAGTTCAGCATTTATGCTGATTTCAGCTTTTTTATGCCTTCAAGAGTCATAGTCATAATTTCAGCCTTTTCTTTTATTTTCAGCCTGATTTCGCATTTTGTCATCATTTTCAGCTGTTTTATCACCTGACTCTTACACCCCTAATCACTGTACTACTTCCTCGGGATTAAAGGAGTGTTTCGATGCTTTGCAATGGCTGAAAACAGCCGAGTTTTGAATTGGCGCTAAGATTATTGTGTTGGTAAAGTCTTGATTAGAGGGCCCGTTAGAGGGCTTGTTTAGTCTCACCAATATAAGATTTACAACAATCTTAATCGTCGCATCCAGCACAAGAAAGGTCATAAATAAGATTTCATTGTTTCTCCTTTGGAGTTTTTTCTTTTATGTGTACAACCCTCCCACGGGAAATTCCTCGCCTCCCGTCACATAATAAATCAGTGGCCTGACGAAGTCTGGAAGTTCCAGACGCAACGTAGCCGTAAGAGTTAAATTTTTATTTCCAGTATTTAATTTATTTTGATCTTATTTGAAACTCAACTGGTTGACTATAATCTTCACCAAACTAAACAAACAATATTTTGTTTGGCCTAAATGGTAAAGACAGAATTATTGCTCCAAGTGACTATTGGAGAATGGACTGAGCGAATGACTCAATGGTAGAGTGATACAGGCAACACCACCGGGGTGGTGGGGAAATTGCATCCCTAAGACAAAACAGCAAAGAAGAAAGAAAAAATCTTGATAGAAATGCTGTAAAGGTAAAATTAGTTGACCTTAATAGCTGTCTGTGTGCTTGTTTGGTAATCATCAAATGTCAAGACTTCCTGGTACTGATAAACTTACAAGTAAAGACTTCAATGACACATAGTGCACTTCACATTTTATTTCCCATAAACATGCAGAATATATTTGAAATTACATATAGAATTAATTATCTTTAATAAGACAAAGCATCTTACTGCTTATTTTGATATGAATTTAATACCTCAATGGGGGGACACTTAAAAATCAATATATCAACAATTAGAATTATAGTGAAAACTTGTTATCTTGAAAATACGTAACCCATAAAGCCTCGAAAACTCAAACGGAACTTCAAACCCTAATTTGGTCCTATTCTTAATTTATCAATTTGACATGCAAGGCTTTAAAAACATGTGCCTACAAAAATCCTTCCATTTTGTGGTGTTTTGCAAAGTGTGAGGTAACACTCAGGCGGTGGCGGATACGATAAATAGCATCCACTAGATTTAGGGAAGAGGGATTTCTAAAACACAAATTTAGGGTACGATTTACGTGTATTTCTATAGGGTCACGTGACTCACGTATTGAAGAAAAAATTCCAAAGATCATATTTTTACCTTTCCTCTAAAAAATACAAAAGTGTTCTTATAGTTATCAACATAATTATGTCATTCCAAATCCGCTGGGGTGTTATCATATTTTTTTACCGATTACGAAAATAATTTAGTGATCATCCCGGAAGTAGTATTTTTCCACGAATCCCAACGGCTTCACGCCAGAGGCGGTATAAGACATGACGTCACCGGGGATCGGCTACGATACCGTTTACCGTCCGGCAATCTGTAACAGTTGCCACGACCACCCTCCTCTGGTAACACTTGTTGTTTCGTGCTGGCCAAATGTTTCTCTGATCAGGGCTGATTTCATGCTAAAGAAGTTCCTTTTTAAAGAATTAACCAGTTCCAAAAATGTTAATGGTTTGAAACATTTATCACTATTTTTGATACCTTTTCCTCCACAAGACATGCAAATTTAGGAAACACTAACTGTAGGGATAGTTAACCTTTATATAATGTTAACACTTATACTTTGTATGTTTTTTTAATATGATGGAAAATAAATACTATGAACTATTAACAGTGCACCTGTAGATACTGTTTAATAAACATTTAATGCCAATACCTTAAGACACTTGCACTACATTTAGTATATACTTGCTTCCAGCCAATATGAAACCATAATTGTCTTTTACTGAATGAGTAGGATGTCATAAATGTTTTTTAAAGGATCCTGTTTTATTTGTATATCCTCAGTGAATCAAATAAGTTTTTATCCCATGGAAAAACCATATTACATGAAACACAGCCTGTAACTAAATTCTGTGCTTTTAAATTTTATTAGGTAAAACGTAAATAGTTCATTTTTACCTTTGGACATTTATTACCAATTGTAGAAAACTGGTGGTACTACGCTGTGTTGACCTACATGAAGTGCTATTGTTATGCAAATAGGCATGGACATTAGCACAGACCCATCTGACAGCCAATGGCAGGTAAAAGTTTTTGTTTACAAGTAAATAAACTACATCTTATGATCTTCTCTAGTTTAGTTTAAGTAGGGACATGCCACTAGAAAATTTGAATGTCGCCCATAAAAATACAAATTTTCAAGAAAAGGGAAACTATTAATGTAAAAATTTCTTGAAATTTTAAAATAAATTTATACAAAAATAGCACCTTTTTGCAAACCCCCCCACAAAGTTTCGTTTTTTTTGTGGAAAAATACCAAATTTGTGCCATTTGTAGCAAATTTCAAAAGAGGTTAAGGATATTTAGTGTTTAAAATTGATACAATTTGGGTAGGTGAATATTTTTGTTGGATGGAAAGTAACCTGCCTGTCTGGGTAGTAGGAAAAAATACTAATGTCCAGATCTGAATGCACATCCCATAAAATTCACATTTTTGTGGCTAGGATTCAAATTGGCTGGAAATAAGAGTCAAAGTCACATTCTACTGTGAACCTCTTTGACACAAAATCTCTTAACCCCAATAACATCAACTTAATTGTCAAGTCCCTGACACTGAATTTGTATGTAATTAATAACAGATAACATAAAGTCCTGATAAAACAAACTAAAATGTGTGTTAAAGAGGTTATACATTGTATTTGCAATTGAAGTACTGGTTTCATGATGTTAACAGATATGGTTTATACATTGCCCTGTTATCACTTACAGGACTGAGCAAGTCTTAAGCATTGAAATAGATAGACTCTGAATGAATATTTATCATGGTCAATATGCTGTAAACCTGGGCCTATGGAAATGGCTGGTGGAGACCAACAAACCAGGGGCCAATTTCACTAAGTCACTACCCCGTTTTGATTGCTAACTCCAAAAATGATCGCGTTTTTAACAATTTAGCGATCATTTTTGGAGTTAGCGATCATAACAGGGGTTAAGGTGTGTTTACACTGTGACGACTTAGGGGTAACATGCAAGCAATGTAGACCTGCGGATTGCAGTTTTGAATTATACGCCCGTCATTGTTAGTTAAAGTTAGTTAATGCTCACACAATCCGCTAGCCACGCACACTATTGTTACCATCAGTCGTTTTCAGTTGCTAGTTTGTTACCCTCCATCGTTACCCTACGTCACAATGTAAACGCACCATTAGCAACCATTGCTAAATGTGAAAAATGAAATCGGACCCATAATTAAGCTTCAAAATTTTTTACTTAAAACATTTTGTACATTTTAAAATGAATGTAACTTTGACATTTATGCTATTACTATTTAGTATTCCAAATAATTGCCACACATCCATAATAGGTAGGATTCATATTAATGAAAACAGAGTAAGGGCCATATTAGTATTAACCCCAAATTCCCACATCCAAATGAGTCAGAATGAGCCAACAGTCAAATTATTTCAAGTGCTTTCTTTACACACAAGGAAAGGAATAAACTGATAATTTGGATTAGTTTAAAATAAAAAAAATGTCAAAAAAATTGAGAAAATATAAATAAATGTAATACAAACCTTAAACTTGCCTGATGATTGATGGTACTCAATAAGTGTAAGTGAGAGTACATCATGAAACTCAGAGTAGCAGCTTCTGTTTTAGAAGGCCTATACTTTGAAAATTGTTAATAGTCCTAGTTCAAGAAATATCAGAAAGTTGAGAAATTGATAAAGCAAACAAAATACATTTGACTATTTTGGAGAGAAATTCAAGTTTTGATGCGAGTGAGTTTGATATGTAATGATGATTAAATATTATTCTGAATAAAGAGACACCACCGTAAAGGTTATGTTTAATAATACAAAAGACTTTGATCATATTAAACTGTGACAATCATTTGGAATAGCCCTCAGCATCTACAGCTTGGAATAAATATTATATATATTTGTCTACATACACTAAGAAAATTGAGCTATTATTTTTTCCATTAGAATTAAACATGAGACAGATTATCAAATTACTGATGATGTTATATTGCACAGTTTTACTAAAATAAACCAGTGACATTGTTGACACTCCTGTCATCTTCCAATACATTCACACATACAAAGTAAAAATGTAGTGTGTGCATGAATAAAATACAGTAGATACTTCCTTTTTCATATAATTTTTCTTTGGGCTGCAGGTTGTTATTGATGCACTTTTCCACTATCAATTTGTAGGAATATAAAAGTTTTTGAAACATTGATAACATGTTGATACTAGTATATTTTACCACTTGATACAGGATTAGGTTGCACAATTTTGCACTGTCATTGACAATGTATTTCTGTCAATAAATGTATTTTCACTCATAAGAATCTCTGACAGCATCCATAGTTTATATTTTTATCGGTATAGTTAAAAAAAATGTGAATAAATCAGCTTAAATTGTGTGAATTTCTTATGAATTTTGCAAAATGCATAAAAATATGTGTGCCAAACATAATTGTCAGTGAATGACAGACTATAGTCTGCTTCTGGCAAATATGGATATATAATGTTAAGACGTCTCTATAGCAGAGATACGTCAACTGACATAACTTGCAGTATGAATTACCAAATATGACAATGCCGTTTGATATCAGTAAGGTCAACATGTCAAAAAGTGCCATCAATGTTTTGACATTCAACAATATCAACAGTTTGATAACATATATTTTCATAAACGTATTGATTTTACAGACACTGTTTTTGTTATGAAAGAACACCAATCGTCTGCTCATTTCTGCAGTAATCTTAAAGGTAAAAGAAAGTATCTTACATGTAATTTGCAATGCACATACGACGTTTTTACTTTGTGATGCTAATTGATCTATTTTGCATTGTTCAACTTAGTAATTTATGATGTACATGGTTAAGCTGGGCATGCTGTAGATTGATGCGGTAGGTCTGTGGCTCTTGGTTACCGATGACTGGGATAACAACTCGACCGACACATGGGGCATCAGAACTCTCCTTGCTAGCCTGTGGCACAAAAATAAAAGCACATAATGTGAAAAAATTACAAATATCCTGCATTTATAAATAAGCCTGAACTAGCAATATTTTTTGTCATATAAACAATTCATAGAAGTCTGGAGAAACAAATGATCAGAAAACACTTTTTCTTGACCTAAAACAAATATAAAGGAGAATATACCAATGTATAAGCCCTCAAAGCTATTGACAAATCACAATTTGAAACATCATCAGGATCATACTTCATCAGGATCTTTAGATACATATGATAAAGTAAGTTCTCTGAACTGATTCAACAGTTGTCAACTTACTTGTGTGGACATGGAAGTTTCAGCAACCACTGTTGCCTTTCTCAACACTTTGATGTAACTGCCGACCTTGACTTGATGCTCAATGATCATCCTAGCAACGATGCTGCCGGATTTTACGTCAGGAGATTTCCTGTTGATCAACAGTTCATCAAAAACATACCGCCTTTCATCTCTCATCGAGAGTCAAATCAATGATCAGTTGAGAAAGGCAACAGTTGCTGAAATGTCTATACAAGTGAACAACTACTGGATCAGTATAGAGAACTTATTATATTACATAATAAAGATACAGTTAATCTATAACTATAGCGTCATTTTTATCAATTGTAAAATCCAGACAACTGAATGCATAGTGACCTCGAGTTCCCAGACAATATTATTGATTGGAATAATCCACTAAAACTCCAATTAGAATGATAAAAAATCAAGACAGTGACAAACATTCCAAATGAAAATGTTTCTCATTTGAGAAATATGAAGCAGTAAGCAAATCTTTTTGTCAGAATAAAATCCACAGTACCTGTCAGGGACAGATTTCAGATTATATTGAAAAGACCAAGGTAATTATGGTATTGTTTGAAAACAATGATTACCAAAGAAAGTAATGTGCTATGAATTATCAAAATACTACAGATGAGTTATCATTGCAAAATGTGCCATGATGCGAAAAATATTTCACCATCATGAATATTTTGATAAATGTTCAAACATATTACACCATGAGAAAAAATTAAAATTAAATTTTTTATTCCGAATGAAAATTTAGTACCATGAGAAAAATTCTGAATGAAAATGACTACAAAAATGACGAAGTGTATCTAGGCCTAATAGCCATGTGGGTCTGTAGTAATCATTTTATTTGTGAACAAAAATAAATCAATTTATCTTTTTTGCCTATCAAAGAAGTTAAAATAAAGGTATGTTATATGCAAACTTAAAATTTTTGTGTAAGCCATATTTCACTCTTTTATGTAAACTGACCGTAGGGCTTAATGACAGCTTTTTATGGCCATCACACATGACTACCCTATACATTCACGTGAAACTTAATTTTGGTAAATAAGAAAACATACAAAAAGCATCCTAGCTTACCTTTGAGAATTGAGTTGATGGGAATGCAGAGAAATCACTCTTGGCCTTGGCTCCTGGTCTCTGACTTGATTGCAGTCTTTGGATTTCACCTTGTATCTGAAATGAATAACAAGCCATTTATAGAATAAGATTACTTAACCGTAATTAGTAATTCATTTACCATTAACCAGCAGCCAATATAATATGTAATAACACAATAATGTGAAAAATTCAACAAAAATGAGGGAGTAACAAAATTGATTCACATCTAATGACAAAAACGAAAGTTTAGTTGCAGCCAAAAGTAACCATAGTCGGCCTCCAAACAAATTTTCCCTACCAAACATTTGGTCGTGACGTCACCAAATATTTGACATCGAATTTAAAGTATGAATGGGTAACATACATTAGGTCCAATGTATATGGCAATTTAATAACATGTGCAATCTAGCACGAAATTTTATTTGGTCTCAACTCGGTGTTGACGTTATTTTGTTTGGAGTCACTCGTCATTTTGACGTCACGACCAAATGTTTGGTAGCAAACATTTTGTTTGGAGGCCGACTATGTTTTAGGTCTAAGAGAATGAGTAATGGTTTATTCAGAGTCTTGTTGATATGCATCGATCGATCCCAATCCCCATCAACACGCAGTCTTTACACACGCTATAAACAAGGAATAACGCGTGTAAAAGACTACGTGTTGATAGATGTCGTACGATGCATATCGACAGACTCTGAATAAACCATAAGTCTCCAATGCTTCTCTCTACTCTGGTTTCAAATGGATATTGGAGAGGTAATATTCTACTTGTCTAGCCCAAATCATTTGCAAAGAGAGATGGGCAATCTGTCCAGCCCTTTCCGCTTACCTTGATCAATTTGTTGTTAGCATCATACAGCTTTGCTGTCTTCTCTACCAACTGTTGTTTAGGTGTAGCTTTATCTACAGCTGGTACTATTCCAGGCTTGCTTACCTTGATCAAGTTGTTGTTAGCATCATACAGCTTTGCCGTTTTCTCTACCAACTGATGTTTAGGTGTAGCTTTATCTACGGCTGGTACTATTCCTGGCTTGCGATGAGTTATGTCTACCACCTGTGCTCTAGCACTCATCTGATATAGATCCTGTAGGGTACAAATATTGGGGTCAAAAATCATAATAATTAAAAGCAATTTTAAAAAACGAATCAAGTTAACATTAAATGAGTTCTATAATTGACTTGATTCATTAAAACAAAAACATGTGATTTTTATTTATTTATAACAAATACAACAAGCTTGGCTATTTCCCCATATATACTTTGGATCATGTGCACGTGAGTTCCCAATCAAAATTCTATGTTTTTGATAAGTTCTGGAGAAAACGTCAAGTTTTTTAATGCGATCTGTAATTTGTCTCAAGCGTATTTTAGGTCACTTCCTAATTTACCTTTAAAGAGTTGATGTCAAGTTTAATGGAACCCAAAGTAAACAAAATACGGGAGCAGTGTAAATTCTATAGTCATCTGAAAAAACCCTTTTCATTCTGGGCAGGACCAAATCACACCATGCGTGAACAACAAACCAATCAAATCGATCATAAAGTCACATATCAACAGAACAGACAAATCATGCAAGATCACGAGTATCGTGTGAGTTGCGTTTGAACTTTAACCTTGGCGCACCAGATGCGTAGAAATGAAAAGGTTTTCTTCACACGACTTTAACATGCGCACTTACATTGAGGAGCCTCCTGGTATTCCTGGCCAAGATGGCTACCTCCTTGTCCTCATCTGGTGTCTTTCCTGCATCACCTGACCCACTTGCAGCCATGACTGGGGCCCCTGGGGTGGTATCAGCATCAGCTGGGGCCTTATCAGCAGCAGGGGCCTTATCAGGTGAGGGTGCACCAGGGGCATCTTGGCTGATGTCAACGATAGATTTGATCTTACTGTCCAGGGAGATAAACCCTGTTTGACTGGCTAGGCCTACTGGTTTCTTAGGGATGATCAGTGGCTTCATGCTAGCCATGGTACGCTGAAAGAACGTAAAAGAAGAAAATCAATTACAGAGGGGTGGAACAATGTGTTGGCAATAGGTTACAAGTGTAATTATTATGAGAAGAAGATTTAGAACTGATGTATTTGGCTCTCAATATTAAATGTCTGAGTTTCTTTAACTCTCTCCTTGGCTAAGAGCACTTTAACAGTTGGGTGGCACCTAAGAAAAGCACCATACACGGAAGAGAGTTACAAAACTCAGATAAACTGGCCCTTCCAATATTTAGGACAGTTTGTTATCAACAAAGTCCTCTGCTGTACATGACTAAATTGTATAATGATCACATCTGTTAATATAAGTTCTTTGTAATTCTCACATTCAATTTTCCTGTGACTTTTTTAAAATATAATATATGCTGTTGATCAGTAAGATAAGGAATACAGTATGTCACCTGTTTAAATCCTGTTTTAAAATGATCATTGCCAGATATACAACTGATTCACTGATTCTGGATGTGGCTATGTTATTTACATCATACTATATATTACTGTACTCACCCGCATCTCTGCCGATTTCATCCTTGTATTCTCACGTTTGACTTTGCCCAATGCATGCTTCAACGACTCAATCTAGAGAGAAAAATCAAATCAAATACATTTTTGATTTCTGATTTTGATTTCATGATGTGGAAATGATCCAACTAATTACTGCAACCAATATTTGCAAGCTGATGTTCCATGCTACAATCTTTTGCAAAATTGTTGGGACACTTATACTTTATACACAATGACAACAAAAAAGTGGGCCTATATGTGTAAAATGGGGTGTGTGATCTTATAAAAAACTTCAGTTGTTTACAAAACTTCTCCAATCCCCCTCATCCTAAATCAATGTTGTGTATGCTTAATACAGTCAACATTGATTAAGCGGAGCGGCGAAGTGTCCAAACAGTTGTAGAAGAAGATTGTAGTTGTGTCTAGATTTATTTTTTTATTTATTTGATGAGTTATATGGTTGTTATCAACTATATACATAAAACATACAAGTTATTATCAGTATTACCATATTCCGGCAACAGAATGGTTATTTGACTGAGAATGCGGCTATCAAGCCAGTCAAGCGTTGTTACTTGCTTACGCACAATTTGGCAGAAAAATGAAAGATGCGTATTGGGCTGTAGTCAAGTAATAGTAGTGCGCAGGGGGGGGGGGCAATCCCCTAACTTAGCCAAACTTTAAGCTGCAAATAGACCTGTTTCCTATCTGTACTTTCTTTAATCTTTGAATATTACCATTTGCTTTGTAGTGTCACCATTTACTATGAATACACTTTTTTTTTTTGAAAAAAAGCCATGATAACTTGTATGTATTGATTCTTATTGAAAAAAAAAACCAATCTCCCATAATGAATGGTCCAGTTTGAAACTTTTTTATAAGTACCACAACTAACACAAACAGTACCAGCATCAAGAGAGGTGTGCAGTACTGGGCCCATATTCATGAAACACCGCTAACTCTAGTTGGCTGCTAACCTATTGTATTCCTGTCAAAATTTGACAGGTAGACAAAGAGTTAGCAGC
>JXSR01S013559.1:107960-118133 GCA_000969725.1 Ophiothrix spiculata
TAGGCCCAAATTTCTCTCAATTACCCCTTTTTATTGATCATTTTGACATAGAATGTAAAAATTTTGCGCGCTTCACGCGTATTTTACTATTAAATATCATTATTTTAGTCAAAAATAGGCGTTTTTAGCCAATTAAGATCAAAAAATTTGTCCGAACGCGCGCTTTACATTTTGGGTCAAAAAATTTTTGCGTGTCATTTTTCAATTTGTTTGCCCCCCCAGAAATTTTTCTTGCCCACCCGTTTGCCCCCCCAGAAATGAGATGCTGGTGCCGCCACTGATTCACACTAGAAAAACACAATTTCACAGTTAAAAGAAATTATTTCCTCTTTCTCCTTTTGGTTGGCGTAATCTGAGATTTTCGTCGATTGATTTATTTCTTGCCAAACGACACAGACTTATAGTATGCCTCTCAGAATCAGTAATGTTTCAGGTTACGGTAGTTTGTTTATTTTGTATTAGATTTGAGCTTATTCTGTATTATTTTTTTCCTTGGACAATCACATTGGACTTCGAAATTTTGTGAAACTGTATGTATATAATTGTTATTATTTTAATTCTTACACTGTTATAGTATCGCTTTGTGTAATTAGTCATCATGGATCATGTGGCAGAGGAGCACATGCTGTACAGTGGTGATTCAGTCAACACCAATTGTCCCAATATCCATACTGATGGGCTCAGGGGCGTCAGAACTGTGTGGGCCAAGTGGGCTTTGGCCGCACCACTTTTCAGCCATAAAAAGAAAAAATAAATAAATGTAATAATTTAGTTTGTTGCGTTTTACTATAGTCCCAGCATAAATAACCACAGCACTGTGCAAATTCGTTTTTAGTAACTTTTGTCTTCTGTGGCTTAGTTGTTTCCTTATTTTTGATAACTAAAGGGCCACAGGCCACACCACTTTAATTTTCCTTCCGACGCCCCTGGATGGGCTTCCACTTAGTTTTGTACTTGATAAGCCAAGTAGTAGGTTTTTAGCTAAGTTCAAGTTCATTACTTCATTAATATTTAATTAAAACGTTAATGTTTATATGTATAGAGGTATCAGTAGTCAAATGAATAAGGGAACAAATCCTTCTGTACATACTAGTAAATAAGATCTTTTGTTATGGGCTAAAAAACACAAAACTCAAACATGCACCTTGATTCAATTGCTTATATTTTCAATTTATTCATGTTTGTCTGTTCCATTGTAGGTATCGCAGCGCATCAAGAGTGAGAAGATTGTGAAGGAGGAAGTCAAAGAACCAATACAACAACCTCCAATGGATGTCTCCAATTCTGATGATTCAGTAAGATCAAGATCAACCATGTGTTGGAATTATATTTGTATGAGTACATTCTACGATGTAATCAATACCATTTAGCTAAAAAAAGACTCCTGGGTGTATTTTTGCTAGTGAGCAAAGCTCGTTAATTTCCTAATTTCTCTTATGTAAGGAAATTAATTGGCACATAAGTGGTGGTGACAAAATACAACAAAAGGAGTTAAAACTTACGTCATACGCAGCTCAGTGGTCTCAAAATAACTCGGGTTGAACTTTGTGCGCGGTGAAAACAATCAATACTCCAGCCAGGCATTCCTTCATTTTCTTTATTTTTTTTAGCAAGAAGGAAATCTGGGAAATGTTGAGGTGTTTGTTTGTCATCTTGTTGTTGTTTCAGGGCTTCATTTTTAAAAAATGGAAGAGCTATAAATTACTCTCCTGAGTTGAATTGGGAGTCTGCAATTGTTATATCGGACAAAGGTCCCTCTATGTAAACAAGACACTCGGATGTACGCGTATGCCAATATATCATATTTGTTTATAAATTATAGCAAGTCTTTTGCATCAGCTACATGAGTTCTTACATCATCATCAGTGTTTCCAGAGATAGTCAGTCTTCATTGCTGATGATGTCAGATGGGGTCTGCGGTTGTCCTTTTAAAGGCCTCCTATTGGGGATAGTCTTTGTGATGTACAATGTAGCAAATTCTTGTAAGTTCCTTTTTTTTCTGGATATACAAAGGATTGTTTTCACACTACCTAATATTGAAAGTACGAATATGACTATTTCTGAGGGATTAATTAATAGTTGACCTTATTTGGAATAACACTCCAACTTTATTTTTTTCATTTGCAGGAAGATGAGAATGGACAATCTGATTATGAAAAGATGAGGCTCAAGAATATAGAAGATAACGCTAAGTTCTTTGCTTCATTGGATATTTTCAAGGTAAGTAAAATACAATTTTTCCATTAGATTATGATGCAATCCAAGAATATTGAGTTTTAAATTTATTTATTTTTGCTTCACTCAGAAATAATTCAGGAAAAGCCATAGGCCCTACCATTACAAATTTCTGTCCAGTGTACGCAATTCATGATTCTTGTCCGATATATTGGACGAGATGTTGGAATAACGTTGGTATTGTGCAGCAATCTTTAGGATTGCCATACCTTGGATGTCTCACAGCTAAACAATATAGCTCCCTTAGTTTCACATGAGTTTCCTCAAGACAACTGCATGCAGCAGTCAATTACTTAAGAATTTTAAGAGTTACTTTTAAAGTACCACTATGGTGGCGCACTTACCGAGACTTGAAGAGCTTACTTGACTGCAGATGATGAGTATTATTTCATGTAACTGTGTACAGTCTGGTTGTGAAGTTTCTGGCATAGCATGCTTACATACCTTGTGAAAGACGTCATTACCATATTGTTACAATCCAATTTCTCTTTTTGTACTTACACTAGGCCAAAGAAGACTTGGCTGTTGCCAGTGGTACAGCTATAAAGAAGACGCCTTCAAGTAGAGGCCTAAAGAGGTATGTTACATGTATTAAGAGATCAGAAATTACAAATATCTTGCATTGTATGATAAACTCTTATTATATAGTCACAGTGCTTAATCAGTCATGATTTTGCCAGATTTGTATTTTCAGAATAATAATAATAAAGCCTGGTACCAGCATTAATGCTACACAAGTAGTACAGAGATAAGATGACCAAAGTGTTTTTTGACCCCCGATACTGTAGGCAAGTACGGATGAGCAGCTCTGCTCATCCAATGCTACAGCAATGTAGCATTCGTAATAATCTGGCTGTGTACCTGCTAATCCCTATTGAAGTCGGATGCTCTTGAGATTCTGAATATACAAAGTCACATTCTATATAGCTTTTTAGACATTTAACAGTTGTATCGTAATTGTTGTTTTTTAGAGAAAAGAGACTTAAAGAAGTAATCCCAAGGCGCCCACGCTCATTGCGTCTTCAGCGTATTAACCCAGAAGGAACAGCATTGCCTCCACTACCTGAACCAGAACCAGAGCAGGAGAGTAGACATGTAAGTAATCCCAAGGTACCCTCGCTTATTACGCCTTAAGCGTTTTTACCCAGAAGAAATAGTAAAAAATGCTAAAATTGTGTCCCCTTTCCACTGACACAAGACGGTATATAATACAGTGTGACCTGCAAACTGCCAATGTTAAGCTCTCAGAGGTTAGAAACCTACAAAGGTATTTGATTTTGGAATGATTCAATTGCATACTTATTTCCCTTTTCCATGAAGTAATAGGGCCTATTATTTAAGAATCAAATCAAACATGAGTTTCATGAGAAAAGAGGAAATTGATCTCAAAAGTGTTCAAAACTTCATCATTTAGTCAGGTAATTGTATGCATCCTTCACATTCGTTGTTCTATATGTTGACATCTTTCAGGCATGATTACCTTCACAGGTTTTTGCCTGAATTAAATGCTTTGATATTCACTGTACAAAAGTATTAGGAAATTCACTTTTTCAGGCAAATTCAGGCAAAATTACAAAAAGCCACCTAAAACCATCCCTGATTTTTATACCAAGTCTTGATAGGGTGTATTTTTTTCTTACAACCTATCTGGATTTATATGTTTAAAATTAACCCTTATGCATTCTGGTTTTAGTTTTTTAGCAAAAAATCTTCCCTACATCTCACCTTTGAAATCAATTTAACTGTTAGATATCTTGCCAGATGCCTCGTAATTATTTGCAACATATCAACACTTAATAATCCCCTAAACGGTGTAATTCATGTTATATTTCATTATCCTACAAAATGGTGTCATGCATATGCTAGATGATTTTTGCTTTGTAATTAATCTATGTTTTTATCCTCCATCTTCCATCTTCTTCCAGGAAAGGAAACCATCTGAGCCAATCGCAATGATCCCTATCAATTCAGCAGAGGACACTGCTGAAAAGTGCTCCAAGGGTTTCATCAAATTAATGAGTGGTCTAGACAACAAGGCAATCAAGAAAGAGTCTCAAGATCTCACAGCATACAGCAAAACTTTACAACGGATGCAGATCACCCCAGAGAGGGTAGCCAAGGTCACCAAAGATCGCATCTTTTCAGTTGCTGTGCACCCGACAGAAAGGAAGGTTTTGGTCTGTGCTGGAGACAAATGGGGCAAGATAGGGTTCTGGGATGTTGTAAGTAGTACTGTACATATATTCTATTATAGTTAAGGTTTTGGGAAAGCAGATTAGCGCAGCGGTATTTCCCTCGCTTTGCACCAATGAGTCCCAGGTTCGATTCCCGATCCCCGCGCTGTATGTGCTTTTGCTTAATGACCGTATCAGTGACCTTGTGTATGGCAGATGTTTCCTGTGTGTGTTGCATGGCAATTGGGGACAATTGCGTGCATATGGCACCAGTGAACAGCCAATGGATACAGGGCCTTAGGGTACTGGTAGTGGTATAATCAGGTCCTACCAGTACCCTTACGGTGCAAAAAGCACCGCAACCACACTGCAAATGGATAAAAGGAATCTGACCTTTAGCCAGGCAATTTATTTACTTCACACCTGTTATTTTATATGCATGTTGACCTCTTTATTTCAAATTCTCAATGTATGTTATTTTTTCACACAAAAGGGTTAATCAAAATTGACTTAACTGTGTTAGATCTGATACTATCGCCATATATCCACTGATTTTTTGTATGTATATTACATATATTAAAACAGATTGTGTACTTTAAATAAAGGCTTGTTTAACTTATGATTTAATTCTCCACCTGCTCAGGAATCCAAAGATGACAATGACAACGGAGTGACTCTCTTTGAGCCGCATGCAAGACCCGTCAACTGCCTGCAGTTTGCACCAGCTAACCCAAGCAAAATATATTCCACCAGTTATGATGGGACTATTAGGTGTGGAGATTTTGAAAAGGGTGTCTTCAATGAGGTTTGTACTCAGTCAATTTCTACCTTGGATAGGTTGTATTAATTTTTCCTGCAAATCATGTTTCAATTTAAAAAATATTTTTCAGATTATTTATATCACAATTTCAGGGGTGTGAGAGTTCAGATTTTAATCAAAGCATATATTTTCTCATGACCCGGGTGTAAATTTTCACTTCCATACTATGATTCGTTGCAGGGATACTTATAACAGATTTTTAAGTTTTTCTGTTTTAGATTCGGTAAGGGAAGGTTAAAACATGTTTGTTTTCATCAACATTCGAACCTTGGAACTCACACTTCCAAAAGATGTACCACACATAGCAATTCACTGGTCACTGAGTCTCTGCCCGAATGGTGATCCCAGTATCTCTGACTTATCTGAACTCACTCATTTTGGTGATTTCCAGAGTGACATTTTGTAAGATCTGGATCAGTGTAAAAATATTGACTGCTTTGAGGGGTATGATTTCTACGAGGTGATCTCAGAACCATCAATATGTCCAAAGTTACTTGCTGAGGGCATATTCATGGTTTTGAGATCACCGAGGGGATATAATAGGGGGAGCAGGTTGGCGCAGGCTCAGCGATGGTTCCCTCGCCTTGCACCAATGAGGTCCCGGGTTAGAGTCCCACGCCCGGCGCTTTATGTGCATTTGGTTTTCAGTCCATGCTCACTTCTGCAGGTTTTTCTCTGGGTACTCCGGTCTTCCTCCTGCATTCAAAACTGATATTTAAAAACACCTTGGAGCCCTGTTGAGGCCTAAACAAGGTGAAGGTGATAATTTTAACCTTACCCCAAACAAAAAGCAGTCATTCGTTTTCTGTACCGAATAAGTAGATTTTTCTCATCTTGTTGGTTAAAAGAACAATTTACAATATAGGCCTATATTTCTCCTTTCATTAATGCATATTAATTGTGCGCGTAAAGTGTGAAAGCTCAAGTTACACAGTGCAAAATATATTGATTGGGCCTAGAGTAAAATATGTCCTGGGCAGGGTACATTTTAAGGTAGTTGAGGGGCAAGGCAATTTTCAAAGGGCAAATGAAAAATGCCTTCTATTTTAAGCATTTTGCAAGGGCATCTCGGCAACTTCAGCTAATCAGAAAGGGCATCAAGGCACCTTGTCATTATAAAAGGGCATCAAGGCAAGTACTAGTAAAATAAGGGAAATTTAAAAGAAATGAAGAAAGAGACCACTTTATAAAATAAAAAAAACGTTCGTTTAACCGTCATTGGTCATGACCGTATGACTGTTGAATTTTGCACCTGTAATAAACAACGTTTCCTGGCAAATTTGTACACACTTTATGACTTACAAAAATAACAGGCGGTCAAAATATTATTGTCAAACCCCTTTTATTAAATATATGAAGTCATATAATCAACACAACTTTGTTTGTCTGGCGAATATTTTACTGCCCTGTAACGTGAAATCTACGTACAGGGCGACGCCATTGAACATCCAAATAGTCCACTGGATATCCCGCCTTTACATTGACGGCACCGGTTCTCGGAACAGAAAAACAAAAATAACCGCGGCGACTTAACTATAAATAGGACAGATTTGTTCGCAATTTCGTGGAAACAAATGGTGCATTAAAGTATTGTAAACATGTAAGACGATTAATTAAACATTTTGGATTAAATTTGGTAATGTTTCCTATCAAACAACATCATTCCTTTCTTCTTCTTTTTTTTTTTTGCATGAAAAGGGCACTACGGCAATATATAAAAGGGCACGGCATGTGTGCCGTCGGTGTTTTTGTGTTTTTCTGGGCATCGCGGCAACAGTTTGGGGCACCGACGGCATTTGCCGTTGGTGCCGTCGGTTAAAATTTACCTTGGCCCTGGGCTTAGTTAAATCCAAGCCCTCACATTTAACCAATCATAGGAGAGGAATCTTTAATGAACTATTTTCTTAGCGATATTAATTAGCCATACTTCTTTTAGATAAATGACAATTGCATTTGTTGCCTTCCCTTCTCAGGTATATGCCACTCCAGATGATGAACGTTTCTGGACAAGTAGTTTTGACTTTCTTACCACAGATGGATCACAACTCCTTGTAGCACAGAATGATAGAATTGGATTTGTAGCGGTAGTTGACATCAGGAAAAGGTACGAGTTTGATGGTTGATAGATTAAAAACTACAGGAGATTTAGAGTAGTATCCTTTGACCTATTCCAAATGTGAGTCACCCACATCTGGTAAAGGCCAAAGGGTACTCTTTCCTAAATCTAAAATATGTTGTGCAATATCTGACAAAATCAGCAAATTGATCTCAATGATGGTTTAAAAATGATGGAATGGTTTAGAATCAATCTCGATCTGTTGTTAATGAGTAAAATGTATATCCACTGGAAGCATTTTGGCTGTGTTTATAGGTATAGAAAGAGGAGACATAAGACCACACCATATTTCAGCAGCCTTGGGGCTCAAATTGAGTAAAAGGTGGTTATAGATGAAAAGAACGGTATTTATTTTAACATTTCCTTTTCTTTTTCCATCCAGGAACAACCCACAAAACCTATACCAAGTCCATGACAAGAATGTGAAGACAGTATCCGTCCATCCTGTAAGAAGGCATTACTTTGTCACAGGCAGCACTGATAGGTAAGCCCTTCATGCCCTCCACCATAAAATAAAACAGTCTGTCAAAGGCAAATAATTCGACCTTAAAATTGGGAACTGAAGTCAATCTTGAAATAAATAAGCGCCCCATTTTGAGGGGTGTTAACTTTGTTGAGTAGTACTCTGCTCCATACATGTCCCACTAGTACTGTAGTTCACACAGTTGAATGTGATTGGTTGTTACAGCGATCGTCACACAAGTTCTTGTTACTGGGGAAATTTGATCAGTCATAGCGATCGTCATGACTGAGCTTTGACGGGTGATTTAAATTTTGAATTACGCATTTGCACGATTTATGTTGAAGCTCGATTATTTGAATATTCTGGACGCAGTTTACAGGAAGCTTATTTCGGGGATGTGAGAGTTCCTCTTTTCAACTTATTCCCCCCTCATTTTTGAAAATGTTCATGTGTTATAATTTTTTCTTTTTCATTCATTTTCAGCCCATTTTTGACCTTTAACCCAAACTTTACGACACTTTTCCTCATTTTTGCCAACTGGCCTGTCACACCCCTGTTATTTCCAAGATAGAGATTATGTTATATCAAAATGACTGTGCAATCTACCTGAGGGGGGGGGGCAGTTCTAGATCATTGATCCGATCCCTGAAGTTTGTTTTTAGAACTCTATTAACATGTTGAGTGAGTGTGAAAGTGTAATGAGCCTTTAGTTAAAAGTGTATATTATGATATTATATGTTACAATACATGACTGAAGTTACTTATCTTTCACATATCAAAAAAGTAAGCCCTAAAACTACTGTGGCCAGAATGTAGCTTGTATTCATAAGGTTCATATGCTTTGTGGATCTCGGTTGATCTGGATTGAAGCATTGCCCATGATCAGGGTTGACACCAGGCAACTTTTAGTGCCGGATAAAATGTGTGTGAAATAGTAAGAAAATAGAAATTTTGATAATAATTGTTCAATTTTTTATTGATTCTTCAATGATTTTGTAACTTTTGAGCCTTGGGTGCCGGGTATTTAGACTCAAAATCAACCTGAGAGCCGGGTGAAAATTAAGAGTGCCGGGTGGTCCCGCCCGCTACCGCCCAGTGTAGTGACAACCCTGCCCAGATACAGTCTATTGAGATGCGGGTCGATCTGGATCTACCAACTATGTCATAAACCGCCCCCTTTTTTTTTTGGCGAAGACTGATTTTGAAGTTTGGAAACCTATGATTCAAATACATTTCCTGTTTAGCAAAACAGAGTTCATTTGCAAACTGTCTTGTTTTGTATCCACAGCACTGTTGCATTATGGGATATGCGTAACCTGAAGGACAGTGGCAAGTGTAAGCCAATCACAACCCTCCCTCATGTCAAAGGTGTGACGGCTGCATATTTCTCCCCTGTGACTGGCAGTAAGATCCTCTCTATATCAAATGATGACAAAATTAGGTACGTTAATTTTTTTAAGAAACTATAAGGTACAAGGACAAATGCACTTTTGCGTGCGAGTGTCAAACAATTATCTCGTCATGTGAGTCCAAGAAAGTCGTAACTGACATTTTTGTCAAAATTGAGATTTTGATGGAATCATTAAATATGGGTTATTTGGGATATTTTATCAAAGTTTTGAGTAAAAATGATGTTTATTTAACCATGAAATCATCAAAATAAAATGGCGAATCTGCATGACTGATTTTCCGTTTAATGCAAGAAAGTTGTATCTGCACAGATACGACTTTCTTGTATAAGTGATATATCACCCATGTAAGCAAGAAAGTCGTATCTGCGTAGATACGACTTTCTTGTATAAGTAATATATCAGTCATTTAAGCAAGAAAGTCGTATCTGACTTTCTTGTGTAAGTGGTATATCACCCATGTAAGAAAAAAAGTTGTATCTGTGCAGATACGATTTTCTTGTATAAGTGATATAATCACCCATGTAAGCAAGAAAGTCGTATCTGCGTAGATACTTGGAAAAGCCGCTGCCGGGATATATTTCGTATCCTACCCTGAGCGCGTCAGACGCACTTATATCATTTCACTGAGCACGTCGGAACGTTGCATTTTAGATTTGTAGGGATGCGCAGTACTATGTAGAGGAAAACGTTCACCAAAATTGATTTATTTTTGTCTAATAAAGCTAAAAAAAAGTTTAAAAAGCAAATAAATAAATAGTTTGATGATTAAGATTGACTTAGTTGTATGATAAATTCGTTATTTGGTTCAGCGGAGGTATGTTATGGGAAATACTCGTGCGCTCAGTGTCATATCCGGGCTCAGCTGCGCTTCGCCTGGACGCCATCACCCCACCGGTAGGTTAATGTGCATAGCACTACAAATAACAAAGGCGGGTAGCCAATCTCAGAATTCG
>JXSR01S013559.1:118183-129131 GCA_000969725.1 Ophiothrix spiculata
GCACTGTTGCATTATGGGATATGCGTAACCTGAAGGACAGTGGCAAGTGTAAGCCAATCACAACCCTCCCTCATGTCAAAGGTGTGACAGCTGCTTATTTTTCCCCTGTGACTGGCAGTAAGATCCTCTCTATATCCAATGATGACAAAATTAGGTACGTTAATTTTTTTAAGAAACTATAAGGTACAAGGACAAATGCACTTTTGTGTGCGAGTGTCAAACAATTATCTCGTCATGTGAGTGCAAGGAAGTCGTAACTGACATTTTTGTCAAAATTGAGATTATGATGGAATCATTAAATATGGGTTATTTGGGATATTTTATCAAAGTTTTGAGTAAAAATGATGTTTATTTAACCATGTAATCATCAAAATAAAATGGCGTATCTGCATGACTGATTTTCCATTTAATGCAAGAAAGACTTTTTTGTATAAGTGATATATCACCCATGTAAGCAAGATACTACTTTCTTGTATAAGTAATATATCAGTCATTTAAGCAAGAAAGTCGTATCTGCACGCAGATACGACTTTCTTGTGTAATTGGTATATCACCCATGTAAGCAAGAAAGTCATATCTGCGTAGATACGACTTTCTTGTATAAGTGATATATTCACCCATGTAAGCAAGAAAGTCGTATCTGCGCATATACGACTTTCTTGTATATAAGTGGTATACCACCCATGTAAGCAAGAAAGTCGTATCTGCGCATATACGACTTTCTTGCTTACATGGGAAATTCAGATTGCAGATACACCATTTTCTTTTTTAAATAATAGTAAATTATATAGCATGAATAAAATATGAGAATACTTACAAAGTTCATTATCATACCACTAAGAGAATTTATGACCATATTTGGAAAAGCCGCTGCCGGGATATATTTCCTACCCTGAACGTGTCAGACGCACTTATATCATTTCACTGAGCACGTCGGAACGTTGCATTTTAAATTTGTAGGGATGCGCAGTATGTAGAGGAAAACGTTCACCAAAATTGATTCGTTTTTGTTAATTTTTGTCTAATAAAGCTAAAAAAGTTTAAAAAGCAAATAAATAAATTGTTTGATGATTAAGATTGACTTAGTGGTATGATAAATTCGTTATTTGGTTCAGCGGAGGTATGTCATGGGAAATACTTGTGCGCTCAGTGTCATATCCAGGCTCAGCTGCGATTCGCCTTGATATGACACTTCGCGCACGAGTATTTCCCATAACATACCTCCTCTTCACCCAATAACTAATAGTAAATATCTCAAAAATTCAAAAATATTGTTTTTCACCAAATTTGGGTCAGTGAGACACACAAATTTTTCTCCTGTAAAATGACAAAAATGCAGATACGACTTTCTAGCACTCACATGACGATCTTGTCTGATAATGTGAGCATAAAAACAATTTTGACTCAATTTAAGTGGTGGATTTTGATGTTTTTGTTATAACAAGGAACACATATTTTAAAAATCACACCCCTGTTCAATTTAAAATGTTCCAATTAAAAAAAGTTGTGTAATTCATGTTACTGGAAATAGTGATTGTTCATTTGTAAATGAATTAAAATGCTTAAAAATTCGCTTTTTAAGTGCAGTAAAATGATCTACATGAAATGAGGGGAGCAGGCATCATAGCAGTCCTTCCACTGCTCCTGGTGTTATATGTCCGTTTGGTTTTCAGTCTATTCTCATTTCTGAAGGTTTTTCCTTCCGCATCTAAAATTGTCACTTGATAATAGTCCATTATTGTCTGCTGCACCAATGATATAGGAAGCTGCAAAAAGGGCAAATATTATAACCTTATAATCGATTCACTCTGAAATCAGAAGAATCAACTGAGTGTTAGCGAATTGTGACATTGCTTCTGTAGCATATCATAATTGGTCTTTATTTAAAACAGATCTGTGAATCAAATGGAAAATTGCTGTACAAAGGACATTTTTTTATTTGTATTAATGATAAACTTGTATAGGCCTAGTTTTTACTATTTCTGACATATTGTTCTTATTTCCCATAGGATTTTTAACTGCAGTGAAAGTGGTGGTGTTTTACAAGGTGCTGAACTAAAGACAGCCATCAGGTAACTAAATTACAGGCACTCACTTTATTGCTATTTACCCTTTCCTGTTGTTTGTATTATAGTGACACCCTGGACTTGGCATCACTGTGACAACAGTTTTACTGCCCTATTAAGAAATGCCTTACAGAAATTCTTATCAGTGAAAATAACAGGAGTTGGCTGGTAGCTTACACTGAACAGCACATACAATGGACATATTTTAGAAATGACTTACACAGCACCTTTAAGCTTCAATGGCTCATAATTTTTAATTTTCATGTTGATACAGTATAAATCAGGCCTTCATTTCTAAAAATAGCTCTGTCAATCACTCCCTTAGTTTGGCGAGGAGTGTTATGAGGAGCTCAATTTCTAATATTCATGTGTGAGACAGTGCTTTTGAAATGGTGGCAAGGAGCTCAGTGAAACACTCAACTGTAATATTGTCATGAGAGCTGTAGAGGTCTGATAAATGCCTTTTAGTAGTGGTTCACTGTATTCTGAAGGGAACTTATTTTTTTTACAATTACAATCATTGTACTTTGATCAAGTGCAAGATTTGTGTTACTCCTTTTATTTTACATTCTTGTGAGATGTGAACCAACAGTAGATTTACTAAGTCAAAATGGGTGACAGAGATGGGGTACTTTTGATGTAAACTTGTTGGTTTTTCCTTTAAAAACCACATCACTAATGAAGTAGTAAGGAGCATCATCTGTTGAGTGATTGGTCCTTAATCAAGTCGAGGGCTATGCTAATCTTTGAATTGATATATTTTTCTGCAGACATGACAATCACGTAGGAAGATGGCTCACTGGTTTCCGTGCAACCTGGCATCCAACTCGTGAAGATGTGTTTGTGAGCGGAAGTATGTCAAGACCACGGAAGGTAAGCCTAAAATTGTTTCTTTTCACAATGCAAATTATGTCTTTTTTACTATTTCCACCCCTGCAAAGTGCATCCCAGTTTAGAACCTTAAAAACCTTTTTTAAAATTGGGATGTCCCAATGTTCATTTTTCGTAGTTTTAAAAATAAAAATGAAAAATACATAATTCAGTAGACGCTCTATACGAAGTTGCTTGGGACAGACTAATTACTTTATATCCGAAATTTCTTCATATCAGGGTTTTAAAAGCAATTCAAAACCAAGGAAATAAACTAAATGGTACAGGAAAATAATACTTCATAACGGGTGATTTGATATAATGAGTTTATACTGTAAAATAGATTTACAAACAAATATGTCGAACACAATTTCGCATCTAACCACTGTTGTCTTCAAGTGCTATGATATGGGAAAAAATATATGTTAGACCCCATCAAAAACCTTACCCTTACCCATGACCCAAACCCTAACTTACCAATCATCACTCGACCCTAACTCACTAACCATGAGCAAACCTTAGCCCTAAACATACCATAACCCTAAACCATAACCCAAAAATTGTGGATGAGGCCTAAAGTATACTTGGTCTTTGATTTGCGTTGCAAATGTCCCCCTTTCCAGTTTTCAAAACTTCACAGATATGCATTTCTGTGTGAATAATCCACCCTCGGACCAATTGTCTTCTTTTCAGTTATTAAATTTAAATCAAATTCATTCAGTGGTGTCAAGTCAGTGTTGAGTTCCAAGAGGCCAGATGGTCATGTGGGTGCAAGAAAGTTGTATATGCAATAGCTGCCATTTGTCATTAATTTGGATTGTCCATTGCATAATCTCCAGTCTCGGGTCAGTGGTTCTCACCTGAAGAACTATTTCAAGAGCCACTGACATATGATGGGGGAATTTAGCGGGGTTTTCACTTTCCCTGATTACCTGAACTTAAGGCAGCAACTTCAGGCAGCCATTACAGATACGACTTTCTTACACTCATATGACAAGATTACATGCTCTTGCAAAGCCATAGTAAATGTTTGTCCTTCTGATTAGGACAAACTCGAGATTCAGTCTTACACCATTGGTTAAAATAATCAGCCATTATGCCCTTAAGAAGTCTGAGCACTTCCAGTGATGTTTATGCATTCAGTGTGGATGTAACTAGCCCAAAAGTTCTGCTCAAAACCTATACCAAACCATCCAAATACTGAGTCAAAATGTGTCGCACATAGCAAGTAATCTATAATCCAACCCTATCTATATGCAGATACGGTACAAATTTGAAAATTTCGGAACATTCCGTGGACATTTCACTGTTATTTTTGCCCTTGAGTATATCAATTTCAACAACTGCCTCCCTCTGATTAAAGAATAGAGTCTTACAAGATGACAGTTTTTTTGTTCGCTTTCAGATTGAGGTGTTTGATGATAATGGCCACATTCTGCGTAACTTCATGGATGAAGACAACTTGGGCTCAGTTTGTTCGCTAAATGCCTTCCATCCTACAAGGAATATCCTAGCAGGAGCTAACTCTAGTGGAAGACTTCATGTCTTCATGTAACTCTGTAGACTGAATGCCTTCCATCCAACAAGGGTCCTTGCTAAGTGCCAATATTCCAGTGGAAGGACTCCAAGTCTTCATGGAACACTTCTGATTGCCTTCCATCCAACAAGGAACATTAAGTTGAGACTTTATGTCTTCATGTACCTATGTGGATTGATTATCTTCCATCCAACAAGGGACTTCCGTAGGTGCCAACTCCAATGGGACTCTGTAGACTGCTTGTCTTCCATCCATCAAGGAAACACTTAGTAGGAGCTAACTCTATACTCTATAAATATTGAAGTAGGCAACAAGCAATTACACTCTGTTACGAGATCCATAGAACATCACTTGTATTCTACAACACTTTGAACTGGTGGTTTTGTATGGTGTAAGAGATTAGTAATGATTGATTAGGATTGATTAAGACCAAATCACTGTGTATTGATATTTTTGTAAGTAAATCGTTCATGATTTTGGTATTATATTTGACTAATTTTGTTGCTACCACATGGACAAACATTTAACATTAGTTCATTTGAATATTCAGCCAGATTTGGTAAGTGTTTATGATCCTAAAAATGCGGACTATTTTACTTTCATGTATGGTCATATTGGTATATGTGCATTAATCAGCTGCTTGTTGCATACTTCAAGGTTTATATAGTATAGTGGAGACTTCTTGTTGCTGATTGCTTTTCATCCTACAAGGGAGGTCTGGAGTTGGCGCTTACTGCGATGGAAGACTTAATGTCTTCATACCTCAATAACCAAAGATTTTCAGTGATGTTTAACCTGTGTTGACTTAATGTCTTCATACATGTCAATAACCAAAGATTTTCAGTGATGTTAAAGCTGTGTTTTCTCTGATGCCTTCCAACCTAAGAGGAGTTTCTTAGTAGGCATGAACACTTTATGTATTCATGTAACTCTGAAGTTTTATTTATGTTCTGCCAGTGCCATCTCTGATGCCTTAACAGTTCGAAATGTTCTTATAAATGTATGATACATTGTTCTTAACTGCAGGTCAGTGTATGAGCATTGTATGTTGTGATACCTTTAGTATGTAATCAACATGTCATAGCTGAAGATTTTATATGATACCACATGCTCGAGGGCCATTCTTTGGGGTGATCACAAACGCCACAAAATTTTACATGCTATTTTCTTGAATCAGGCCTTGTCTTCTAAGGCAAGTGAGTGTTATCACTCGCCATCACTCACCTAAAATGAAGCTGAGGAGAACTTCAAATGCATTCGTCTGTCATGGGGTAGACTCCCCAGCTTTGCACGTCTCCTTGTTTCCTTAAAAGCAAGAAACTTTACTCTACTTGCTTTAGAGATTATACTACATTAGATAATCTCTACATTAGTAGTATAATCTCTAAAGCCACCTGTTCTTGGCTTGAAGTAGTTGAAATACAGATTCCATGTAGATGTTAATCTTCTTCCTGCCAAAGCATACCTGTTGGTTATTGCTGATGTCTTCAAATTGATATCAAATTGAGCTATTCCAGATACATGTATTTTGCACCCCCCCCCCCCCTATAGAAGGCGTGTCAAAACAGGACACCTGCAGTTGGAATACAATTCAGGATTCCAATTCCACGATTATTTTGGCCTTCAATTCCAGTTGGAGGGTGTTGAAGGCACAGCAAATTGTTGAAATTCCAGTAGCTTTATGTCTAATTTCTAAATTTCAACTCATGAAATCTGGAATTACGAGTGTCAAATTTGTAAATTTGTTCAAATTCTATTTTGCACCCCAATTCCAGTAGCCTCCAATAATTTTTGTGTTGGCACATGAATTCCAGCTGTCATTTTTACTTCCATTTCCAGAAGTTCCTTCCAGAAAGGGAGGGGGGGGGGGGGGGGGGGGGTGCAGAATACTTCTGGAATGGCCCATTCTTTGGATTCAAAAAAACCTGGAGAAAATAAAAGAATCTCTGTAGATAATCATGTAATTTACAATCAATTTGCAGCTGCAATCACATTGCCCTTGTTCACTGTCTATTAACCTTGAAAGGTGACATTTAAGAATTGGTTTAGATGCTATAGTAAAGTCAGTGTAGGAGCAGAATTTATTCTTTCCATAGAGGCAACCATATTGGGAGAGCTAAGCTTTCAGTACCCTAGCGAGTGAGTGTCTGAAGATGACACTTGCTAGAGTATCGAAAGCTCAGTTCTCCAATATGGATGTCTCTTTAAGGAAAAAATAAATTCTGCTCATGTTTACTGACCTACAGAACCGAGAAGATTCAAATCAAAATCATTGAATTTTTAAAAAGATTTCAGATATGGAAATCGATCCTTTTTACAGAATACCTATTGGATGTTTAAGTGACAGACTATGCAGGAAAATGTATATCTTGGGTTTTTTATTCAAACATTTCATCAAGTGTATGGTAGAATTAAGCACAACATGCTTCAGATAATAGTATCACGCTTTATACCATATACTTGATAGGCAGATCAGGCTGATATGGTTGGGAAGTGTAATAGTTGGGTCATCTGAAGGACTCCCGTGACCGTGGAGAGCGGAGGTTGGTTTCTCGATGGATTTGTCTTCTTTGAAGGTTAATTAACAAAACTAGCGAGGGTGCCTCTTCCAAAAGTGTGGGGAATTTCTGTGGGGGCCCAAAATCCAAAATGGCCGCCGTCGGCCATTTTGAAATTTGGTTTTTCAACAGTTTGGCCTACAGCACTGATCAAGATGTGTATTATGGGGTTTTAAGGGACAAGGAATCCATATTTAACATCAGTTTTACTATTTGACCTCGTTTTGACCTTCAAATCCAATATGGCTGCCGGCAGCCATCTTGAAAATGCGGTTTTCACTAGTTTGACCCATAGACCTTATCAGCATGTGCTTTTCATTGTTTTTAGGGTCAAGGAACTCATATTTGAAGTCATTTTCATAATTTGACCCCATTTTGACCTTCAAATTCAAGATGGGATCAAGGTAGATATCCAAGATGGCCGCCTAAATTCCCGCCAAAATACTTTGTTTTCATTATATTCACCTAAATTAAAAGTATCTTTTAAATCACTTTATGTTCAAAATAATTATTGGAATACTATAACAAATACATCTGACTTCAAATTATGTTTTTTGCATATTTTAATTTCAAAATGGCCGTCAAGATGGCTGCCAAGATTTGCGCCAGAATAGCAAATTTTCAATAAAATCTATCAAAACGGCCTTTAAAATGCTATATATCATATATATTCAACAGGAAATATCATTTAGGCTTATAACCAGATCATATGCCCCCTAATAATATTGTAAATTTGTATAAAAATCAAAATGCCGTCTGTTCTGAAATTCAAGATGGCCGCCAGAATATGTATTTTTGGGGAAAAACTGGTCAGAGGCACTTCAAAACAGTATAAAAAACACTAAAATGTTCCAAATAATCGAAGAAAATGGCTGCACATGTAATAATAGGAGCATTTCTTTCTAAATAAGGGTGTTGATATTCTTCAAATCAAATATAAAGTCTGTACTGGGATCCAAAATGGCAGCCAAAATACAAATTTAGGCACAAAAATTGGTAAAAATTACTTTGAAGCTGTATAAAAAACAATAAATGTTCAAAATAATCGATAGAAAGTGGCTTTGAGGGTAATAAAAATATCATTTTTCCCCATAAGGGTGTTTGTATGTTTCAAAATCAATGAAGCCTTACTGAGATTCAAAATGCATGCCAAAATTCTGGCCAGTTTTGGACGGTTGGCTGTTGTTCATTTTGGTTGAACCGGCCAGAACTGGCAGTCAACCACTCTAAAAGTGACCATTATGTTCAAAGTAATCTATCGAAAATGTCCAGCCAATATGGAGCCTAGTATCGATATCCAAAATGGCTGCCAAAATAAGTTTTTATGTGCAAAAATAAATTAGAAGCACTTCAAAACCGTAAACACACTAAATGATCAGAATAATTGATGGAAAAGGGTACCTCAAAGGTAACAATGTTTGCATATATCTTCGTAAATAAGGGTGTCAGCATGTTTCAAATCCGATTTGGGCCCCTAAAACCTATATGATATGTTTTTATGTGCAAATATGGGTTAAAGGCACTTCAAAACAGTATCAAAAACACCAAATGTTAGGAATAATCAATGGAACTTGTCTTTGATTAAGATCATTTCTTCCCAAGTAAGGGTGTTAGCATGTTTCATATCCCGTATATGGACCTGTGCTAGTAATATCCAAAATGGACGCCTTAATCATTTTAGCACAATATGGGTTAAGGTGACTCTAAAACGGTATCGAAAACACCAACAATTTACAAAATAATATTCAATAGGAACATTTCTGGGGAAGCAGGTGGCGTAGCGGTAAATGAGTCCCTGGCACCAGTGAGCTTCTGCAGGTTTTTCTCCAGGCGCTCCGGTTTTCCTCCTGCACTTGGACTAGCAAAATCTGACCATCTGACAGAGGATCCTCATGGAAAGCATTGCTAGACACTGATGAGGCTATCCTCTATAAATATTTATTTATTTTATTTATTTCTTCCATAATGTTGTTTACAGGTTTAAAATCTATTTATATAGCCTATACTGTTATCCAAAATTTCCACAAAAAATATGATTTTATGTACTAAAATGGATATAAGCAACTTTGAAACATTATTAATATTGAATATGAGACTTATTTGGGTAGAAATACTCCCATAGTTATATTCTCAAAGCCATTTTCCATGGATAACTTTGTACATTTTTGATGAGTTCAAAGCCCGGGGTTCAAAGTCACTTTCATGGGCCGCTTCAAAACTCAACAGGCGGTTGCCTGCCAGTTCTGGTCGGTTCAACCAAAATAAACGATAGCCAACCGCCCAAAACCGGCCAGGAGCGACAGACAAACACCAGTTTTTAAGCGGCTCTTAATCCATTTTTCTGCATGAAATTGTATACATTTTGGCAATCATTTTGAATCTCAGCACAGGCTCCATTTAGAGTTTGAAACATACAAACACTCTTATTTTGGAAGAAATGATCTTTTTATTATCCTCAAAGCCATTTTCTATCAATTATTTTGAACATTTGGTACTTTTTTATACTGCTTCAAAGTCACTTTTACCAATTTTTGTGCCTAAAATTGTATTTTGACAGCCATTTTTGATCTCAGTACAGGCTCTATATTGGATTTGAAGAATATTAACACCCTTATTTAGGAAGAAATGCTCCTTATATTACCTATGTAGCCATTTCCAGTGATTATTTTGAACAGTTTGGTGTTTTTGATACTGTTTTGAAGTGCCTCTGACCCATTTCCCCCAAAAAACTATATTTTGGCGGGCATCTTGGATTTCAGAACAGATGCCATTTGACTTTTATACAAGTTTACAATACAATTAGAGGGCATATGGTCTTGTTGTATGCCTAAATGATATTTCCTGTTGAATATTTATGATATATAAAACATTTCAAAGGCTGTTTTGGTGTATTTTGGCTAGTTTGGCGCCAATCTTGGCGGCCATTTTGAAATTGAAATGTACAAATGACATAATTTGTATTGGATTCCTTGACATAATTTGTTTGGATTCCTTGACTCTTAAAACCCCATAATACACATCTTGATCAGTGCTGTAGGCCAAACTGTTGAAAAACCAAACGCCATTTTGAATTTTGGCCCCCCACGGAAATTCCCCACACTTTTGGAAGAGGGGTGCCTCTTCCAAATAGTAAAACTGATGTTAAATATGGATTCCTTGACGCTTAAAACCCCATAATACACATCTTGATCAGTGCTGTAGGCCAAACTGTTGAAAAACCAAATTTCAAAATGGCCGTTGGCGGCCATTTTGGATTTTGGCCCCCCACGGAAATTCCCCACACTTTTGGAAGAGGCACCCTCGCTATTTTTGTTAATTTACCTTCAAAGACGACAAATCCATCGAGAAACCAACCTCCGCTCTCCACGGTCACGGGAGTCCTCCAGATGACCCAACTATAAGTTTGAAGGTGCACAAAGGGTTTGATATTTTGATGTGTGTGATTTCTTTAAGGTGGCCAAATTTTTATTAAGTTGTAGTTATAAATAAGTTAGTATTATTTTTATAATGGAGTTATACTTTTATATATTATCATGTATGTACATTTGTAGGCCACCACGGCAAAAGGATACAATTGTCGGCTCGTACATGTTGCTCATTGTAACATATTTGGTGTATATAACTAGTGTACATCAGATATGCTACAATGAGCTACATGTTGGAGCGACAACTGTATCCTTTTGGCACGGCGGCGTATATTTTATCTATTATCTAATCTCAAGTATATAGTTTAATTGTAGTCTTCGTAAGTTATCAAAGTTGTCAGTTTTCTGCATTCCTGATTTCCTTCATTCTATTTATGGATTAGTTAAGGCATATATTAGGCTGGGTTGTCATATTAATTTGTTTTTAACAGGCCCATCTGCAGTTTGAGTATTTAGATTGAAACTTAACATGTAGAATGCAAGTGGTAGAAT